>ML769393.1:448446-582817 GCA_009733575.1 Gymnopus androsaceus JB14
AGGAGGGGATATTCTAGACGCTTGCATTCCTTTGGTCAAGCCGTACGGGAGGATCGTTGCTTGTGGAGCGATCACTGGCTACAACGACACATCCAAACATGTTATAAAGAACTGGACGGAAGTGATCACCAACAGCTTGACAATCCAAGGTGAGTTGACAATGATATAGAAAAGATTTGTGAATGTGCTCAGTCCCCATGTTTAGGTTTCGTTGTGCTACATTTTATGCATCGGATACAAGAAGCCCTGGATTTCATCTCTTTAGCATTGAAAGAGGGAAAACTTAACAGGGGATTATCTCTCTTGCTCTTTTTTTTTTTTTTTATTTTTTTTTTTATTTTAATGCAGAGTTCAAGGGAATCGATGAAATCATAATTACTCTCCCTCCAAGTTTAAGCTATTATGGTCAAGCAACTCCTCCTCGCTAATGCCCCTAGTGGTATGCCTGTTCCAGAGCTTGGCAGATCCGACTCTACCTTTGAGTTGAAGGAGATCGAGCTGCCAGAGCTCAAAGAAGATCAAGTTTTGGTCCGTTAGCTTTCTCGAACTTTGTAAAGAAATATTATTGACTTGGATGCAGCTCCAAACCATTTTTTTCAGCAATGACCCAGCCCAACGTGGTTGGATTCAAAAGGACCAGGATGCCGATCGTCTTTACATCCCTCCTGTCCGTCCGGGTGACCTCATGCTAGCTGGCGCCCTCTGCAAGGTCCTCAAATCCACTTCTGCTTCTGTCAAAGAGGGTGCTTTGGTGCAAGCATATGTTGGATGGACAGAGCAAGCCGTCCTTGATGCGAAAGCCGTGACTTCTCTTCCTGACCTCCCAGGGTTGAGCCCGAGCGTCTTCTTGGGTGCTCTGGGTGGACCAGGGCTCACTGCTTTCTTCGGATTAAAAGAGATATGTAAGTTGGAGGAGGGACAAGAGATTATTGTTTCTGGCGCAGCTGGGTAGGTGGATATCTTGTTCAACACAAACGTTGCTGATTTCAATTGCCTTTATAGTGCAACAGGCAACGTTGTCGTACAGCTCGCGAAACACGTTTTCAAGGCTAGCAAAGTGATTGCGATCGCGGGTTCCGATGATAAATGCGAATGGCTAAAGAAGATCGGCGCTGATGTTGCTTTGTGCGTATCATTTTTTAAATCCTCTTTGCGATTGCTCGTTCTCCTTACGCTCTTTCCTTTGTCTGTAGAAACTACAAATCTCCCTCCTTCTCCGCAGATCTAGCTCAGGCTGCAAAGCCTTCCTACGTTGACTGTTACTTTGACAACGTCGGTGGCTCCATCCTTAACGCATGTCTGTCGTTAATCAAGAAACATGGCCGTGTCGCTGCTTGTGGCGCGATAGCTGCATATAACGATAGGAGCCAGACGGTTTTGGATAACTGGGTCGAGGTTATAATGAATCGAATCACTGTTCAAGGTTCTTTACCTTTCTTTGTCTTGATTCGAAGAATCTTTTGACTCATTCAATCGTTCCTCTACTACGTAGGCTTTGTCGTCATTGACTACTATTCACGCCGGGCTGAAGCTATTGACGTCTTATCCACCGCAGTCAAGGAAGGCAAGCTTTCCGTATCAGGTGGAGAAACCATTGTGCGATGCACCGAGTTTGAGAAGGTGCCCGAGGTGTGGATGAGATTATTTAGCGGGCAAAATACGGGCAAGTTGGTTACGCAGATCGCTGATTTGTAGCAAGATTTTTTGAAGCCACTAGTTGATTTGGAAGAATAAACACACTATTATTATCGAATTGATCATCAAGCCACCTCGGGATATCGTTACCCACGGACAATTGCTTGACTCTCATCTCTCATGTGTTCCCTAGTTGAACTCCCAGAGGAGCTCATCGTTGCCATCGTTCACAATCTATCTTCCGACACGCAAAGTCTACTAAACCTCTGCTTATCCGGAAATCACTATTCTTCTGGCCATCGCTCGACCTTTAACCTGGAAAAAAGTCACCTTCCATGTTGACTTTGGCGAATGGGCTGATGGGATTCGGCTGGTGGAGCACGCATAGTATTTCTCTCTTTACAGCTGATCAGAAACGTGCCGGAAGCGTAGTCTCAGCTAGAATCAAGTTTTCAGGAATTTACTACTACAACCCGCTAATAATGGAACCTCTGCAAGAAAGCTTGAAGAAGTTGAGCAACTTGACTCATGCATATCTTTGCTTCTTCGAAGCCTCATCGGGGGAAACTGATGAAGAAATTCTTTCTCCTCTGGAACTTGTGCTGCAATCACTTCCGCGATTGAAAAACATTTACGTGGATGCATACGCAGCTGGCAAGGAATTTTTCCTCCGGTGGAGCTTCCTCAGTTGAAGAGCTTGGTTACACGTTATTGTATTCTAACCGCCGGATCTTGGACTTCAGCACAGAATTTGGAGGTTATCGAACTATGCGAGGGCAGCGGCGAGGATTATTACTGGAGAAATATCCACAGATCAGACTCATTCCGCTCCTATATGGGTCCCGGTGAGTGGTAACTTGGTTATGTTATTCCAAAGCAGCAGCTGACAGAAGCTCAGGCGATGAGAATGACATGGGCATACGTTACCTTCTGAATGAAACGCGCCTCCAAGCTGGATATTTTAAACGTCTCAGACGCCTCCATGTCATCTCTGACTTGAAGAGAGGAGAGGAAAGCGTTCCGAAGGCGAAGGCAGAGGATTAATGCTATTACCAGGTTTTTTAGGGTATGAATGCCTTTTTCTCGTTATTCCTTTGTTGAACGAAGCCTCGTTAGCGAATGCCCGAACTCTTTTATAGCTCTAGAAGAGCTCATCCTTGATTTACCCATTGGACCCTCCGAATACGAGGACATTTTGCACTGCATGGCTGTTCCTAGTCTCAAACGTGTCATGATAAAGCCTGAAGAGTTCAACTTATATCATGTCCAAACGACCTTTGGTCCATCCCAATCAGCACGCTGGGAGAATCTGTCATCTTTAGAAGAGCTCTGGCTACCTTTGGAAGGAAGAGAAGATGAAATTGTGAGTACACCACTCCGACTTAGGACTTTATATGTTAACCAGATATCCGTGTACTTTTAGGGGATAATCCAGCCCTCACTATCAAAGTTGAAAAACCTAAAGTGTCTTTACTTTGCTGAAAGTAGAGAATACGACATGGCGGAAGCAGTGACAATACATCTAGGAGCCCAGCTTCCACTACTGGAGGTAGTTTCTTGGGATTATTGTTGTTGCTTCAGAATATTTAGGGACCAGGAGGGCATAGTCGAGTCAGTAAGCAAGCAGGAATATCAAAAACCAAAGTGGCAAACATTCGCACCAGCCCCGTAGTACTGGGTAAAGATCTATCTGTATATATACCTCTCAACTACAAATTCAATCTGTTTTATGATCGTTTCTCTAATTCATATCAACGGGGACTGTTCTTCTTAGCACAAAAGTCTTACCGTGACTATAAGTATAATAAGCAGACGAATGAAAACCCTTCGCTCCGGCGGGGTAGTAAGTCGAACAAGATGAAGCGTGTGGCATTATTCGAATAAAGCATGTTTTCTTTTGCTTCACCCTCAGGATTACAAAAGTCGTACGCGCTACGTGATTACATTAGAGACCTTGTCTGTACTTGTTGTATAGTTTTGGCCTGCTACATAGGACAGGCTGCAGACAACAATATTTACCTCGGGCCTGCTATTAGTGACGCAGCTCCATCTAGAGTCGATTCCCGCTTCTATGCTGCTGTAGTCGGCGAGAATGTCTGCCATTTTGGTTTTTGATATTCTTGCTTGATCACCGACTTGACCATGCCTTCCTGGTCCCTGAGAACTTTGAAGGAATAATAATTCCAATAGACTCCATCCAGTTGTGGAAGATGAGCTCCCAGGTGCATCGTCACTCCTTCCGCCATGTGATCTACATCTGCGTAGTATTCTCTATTTTCCTCAAAGTAGAGACATTTTAGGTTCTTCAAATGTGATAACGCGAGGCAGATTATCCCCTACAAGGAGATGAATATCAGGTTATGTGCAAATCCTAAGGAGTGAGTAGTATACTCACGACTTCTGCTTCCCTTAATCCTTCCAAAGGTAGCCAAAACTCCTCAAGAGATGTAAGCCTCTCCCACGTCCGACGGGGTGAGGTGAAGATGGTTTCAATGTAACCGAAGGCAGTATCTTGAAGCTTTACCATGAGACGTCTGAGGCCAGGAACAGTCATGCCGTCCAAGACGACCTCGTATTCTGGGATTGTGAAGGGTAATTCTAGGATGAGTTCTTCCAGGGACGTAAGAGAGTTCGGGCACAACTAATGACATGACCTTAGCCATGCAGTATTATAATTGAGTAAACGAGCAAGGGATCATACCGTAGAAAATTCGACGATGTGAGCAATATCCAAGCACTCTTCATTCTCATCCAGTTCGGAGACAATGTGGAGGCGTCTGAGATGGTTAAAATAACCAGCATGGAGTAAACCTTCGTTTAGAATATAACCTGTGCCCATGGTTTCCCCATCATACCCTGAAGTTTTGTTAACTGTGAATTCAGGAGAAACTATTCATACTCACCCATAAAGGAACGAGATGAGTGCAGCTTGTGAATATTTTCCCAGTAATACCTCGCCCCGTAACCCCCACAGAGTTCCATAACCTCCAAATTCCGCGCTGAAGCCCAAAGCTCAGCGACGTTTGGACTGCAATAGCTTGTAACCAAGCTCTTCAACGGAGGAAGCTCTATCGGCGCGATAGGCTCCTCGCCAGCCCCGTATCCGTCCACATAAACGCTTTTCAACGACGGAAGTGATTGTAACACCACTTCTAAAAGAGAAGGAGTGCCGTCCGTTGAAAATACTTCGAAGAAACTAAGGTAGGCATGATTCAGATTGGTCAACTTTTTCAAGCTTTCTTGAAGGAGCCCAATTATCGGCTGGCCGTAGTTGTAAATTCCTGAGAACTTGATTCTAGGTGAGATTACGCTTTTAGCGCGTTTCTGGTCAGCTGTAAAGTGGAAGATGCTACGGGTGGTCCACCAATCAATATCATCAAAGGAAATCCATTCGTCTAAGTCGACATGGAATGTGACTTCTCTCCAGGTTAAAGGTCGAGCGATGGCGAGAAGAATATGGTTTCCAGCTAAACAAAGGTTTAGCAGACTTTGCTTGTCAGAAGATAAACTATGAACGATAGTAGTGATGAGCTCCTCTGGCAGTTCAGCTAGTGAGGACATGAGAGGGAATATGAAAACTACAACGCTTGAGCTGTCGTGCATTTATCAATCTTTGAGTTTGTATTGATCTTGCGTTTGTGACATGGCATGCCAAATTGGCTGTGCACGAAACAATTATCGGTCAACACCGGGTCAACAACTGGAGTGCCTCGGGAGTGCCTGCGATGATCGACGGTTAAGGTAAAAAGA
Source organism: Gymnopus androsaceus JB14 (assembly GCA_009733575.1). Lineage (NCBI taxonomy): Eukaryota > Fungi > Basidiomycota > Agaricomycetes > Agaricales > Omphalotaceae > Gymnopus > Gymnopus androsaceus. The sequence continues at coordinate 453,832 of ML769393.1, forward strand.
CATTTGGAGCGAGCGTACGCTAAGGCTTTCATCGTCAGCTCGGAGAAAGCAGATTTTGAATCTCAACGAGTACCAGGATACTCACACTATAAATTCTTGTCCGCACCTTCAGCGTGGAGTCCGACATCCAACTATCACCATTATAAGGGTAGGTAAGGGCGGTTTACATGACATGTTTCCTTCGAAACAACCGAGGCGCTGAGAGTGGATCATAGAGGCCTTGTACCTCGCCACCGGCTTTGATCAGCTGTCAGATAGTAATAGTGAGTCGGAAGAGGAAACATTGAACCTACCGCTATGAGATCCGGTTGCTTTTTCTGCTAATGCATATGCTGTTCAGATAGTGAGCTGCTCGACCGCAACTAACTCACTCAGCTTAGCGTTTGGAACCAGTCTGACTCGATCGCGGAGTGCCGCCTTGAGCTCTAGCGGCTGAAGTATCTCTTGTGGAAACCGATAGTCAAGATAACTGAGAATATTCTTACTTTTTTTTTTTTCTGCGGCAGACAGGGGACAGGATATCGTTCAAAATGGCCCGGTCGATATGGGCATGAGACAAATTTTGGGACATGCTGTTCGCCTCTATCCTTTAACAGTCCAAACTGATTTGTCTATGAATATTGCTAGCCTATTTCAATAAACCTATTTGGCGAGATGATGAGAGTTAGAAGCAAAAATGGGCAAAGGATCGGAACGGGCCGATCAGTCACGTTTGCTTTCTCCCTACTCACTCACTTGCTCCCTCCGACAATGGCAACCCTGACCAAAGTCAAGCCTGAAAGGGAGGTCATTCTTTCACTAGCTTCTTCGGTTCCTACACCATTTCCAAAAGAGATTTTGGCAGTCAACAGCTCCTCAGCAGATGTAGAACAGCACCCACAGCAACAGGAGTTGGAAGTAGGTCCTTCAAATATTTCCGAGGCCACAGAAAGGCAAGAAAATGGTTCATTGGTGAGAATATATATCAAAATGTCAACCCGTTTGCTCAAAATATTATAACAGCATGAACTAATGCCATCGATTATACATGTCGAACGAGCTTGTACAATGGCTTTAAACAATCTGCTTTCTGTTCCTGTAAGGTGGAAAACAATTGTCCCAGATCGTCGCCATTCCATGCCCAATTCTCCCCAGTCTTCTTCTCAAGCTGAAGAGGAGTCTTCTTCTTCCGCACTTCATACTCTCGTTTCTAACCTTCGCAGTCGTTGCACTGAAGAAATGATTCAAGCTTCGCCTTCAGAATCTGATGCCGACCTTATCCAGGAGCTCCGTACCCGCGTAGAAGAAATATCTTCATCTCTCGCGTCTTCCGACGTCGAACTCGTTAGAGTACTCATCTCACTTCTCTCTCATTTACATCGTCTCTCGGTCCTCGTAAACCCCTCTTCACCCAGCCAGATCACTCCTTCATCCTCTTCATGGAACGTCGCCGAGCCAAACGATTCCACCAATCTTTTTGACAATCTCAAGCGTCAGCTTAGCGATTTTCAGGTGGAACGGTTGACAACCCGGCAGGACGTTGTGCCTCGAGGTTCCAAGCCTGTTTTGGCAGTAGAGGCTGCTCTTCTCTGGGAACAAATTGACCAAGAGCTCGATCGGGTCGTTTCAATGTGCAAAGAACGGACCGACTATCTTTCGTGCGATCCTCCAGATTACGAGTACGACACTCTGCCCGTCTATGATCATGAGTCACGGTCCTCTATCGATGACTATGACCAAAAGTCGCGAAATCAGCTTTCCCAGTCTCCAGTCATTCCTGGCGGGCAAATGTCCGAGAAGAGGAAACTCGACTTGGAGGCCGTTACAATGGCAATTGACAGGTTATATCTGGTCGCGCCACAGCTGCATAATCAGCGTGTCGAGCTCAAGTCGACCAAGGTTGCACAGATGGAGAAAGCCAGGAGTCAGGGCTCTGTAACTACTTCACGTTCAGCCGGAAAGCAGAAGGAGCGCGAACGTGATGTAAAAGATCTGGAAAACATGTTGGAGCTTATCAATAAGGCGTCGGGGAGATCGCTGACGGATCAATCCGTCATCTTGAATGATGGAATGAAGATGAGGCTCGAGAGAGCTCGTCAACGCGACATGGCCAAGGTAAAGCCTTTCCTTTTGGTATATCTTCTGTACTGACTCCATTGGTAGCGCGAAGCCTTTGTTGATCACCTTGCGGAGCACTCCAGTGCTGGTCGTCTGCATGATCAAGATGCGCTGTTGCAGAAAAAGGCGAAGGATCCTGAAGCAATGCTTTCGCTTCCTGAATTTATTCGGGAGGCAGTTCCACCTGATTCATTGAAGATTCAGAACCCGCAAACCATGCTCACTCTTCCAGAGTTCATCAAGGAAGTGCCTTTACCACATCTTGTTTCATCGTCATCGCGGTCCTCTAGCTCATCGTCAGTGACGACGACGACGACGCCGCCGCCGTCTTCAGGGGGAGCATTGGCTCGTCTCAAATCCAAGTCAAAGAACAGAGACAGGAGCATGTCTGCGCCTCCTTTAGCCTGGCTGAGAAGCTCATCCTCCAAGTCGAGCCTCCGCGAGTCACAGTCTCAGCCGAAGATTCACGGAGACGCGTCATCTAAACGTGAGTATCGGTACTCCTCTCTATTTTCAAAAGTCTCATATCTTTTCCAGTGTCATTTGACGTCAACTACGTGGCCGAGTTCCACGAAAATCTCCAGCACATTCTAGTTTTCTTTACAGTTACTGGAGCGCAGCCCGGGGTTGACCTCGAAGCCGAGGTCGTACCTTCCTTTTCCGACAATCAAACTGACGATGGCGACCGTCTCATTATCAAAAGCGGGTCCAGCCACTCACTTCCACTGATTCTTCCCGCTCGCGTGGTACCGGGAAAGCAAGAAATCAAAGTACAGAGTGCACATTTTGAAATCAAACTCTCGACCTTATCTTCGCCGTCTCCGTCAGAATGTGGTCCACTTCTTGACGCTACACAGCTTTCCAACGCAAACCCTACGAGCTTCATATGCTCTTCTTGTTCGTTACAACTTGTCCAGTCGTCTCAGATACAGTACCGCGACTTGCCATCGGAGCACTGGGAGGAACTTGTCGACGCATGGATGTGTCATTCATCGCAGACTCTGAACGAGAATGTGATAAAGAACGGGCGTAGCGGATTCTGGCCGGGTCCAGATCAGGCGCTTGTCGGGGGCAGTTACATTCTTTTTGAAGAGTCTTCCATGACAAAAGACAATTTGCATCCTGCGACATGTAAGGTGAGCTTAAAGTCCTTTTTATGTACCTTTCTTCGGACGATCAAGAAGACCGGCGTTGGCAAACTCTACCAGCGGCTAGGGACTCTGGGGCTGTAAACCGCTCCCTCGTGTTCAGGTTAGCGGCTCTGGGATTCTGGCTTTATCGGTTGATACAAAGCGTCCAAGATTGAGATCGACTCTGTCGTTTCACCACTCGTTAAAACAACTCTCGTGTTATGAGGCTCACGTCTCGGGAGCTACTTCTGAGAATACATTTCATTTTCTCGTCTTTTTTTTTTTGATTACGCAAAGCTAACTATTTTTCTTTCCCTTTTCAAGAAGGGTGATGAGCATCGTCTGGTCCGATGCTTATGTGGATCCGTTTTGGGCCGGTGTCAGGAACATCCATCTCATCCTAACAAGATCACCGCATACAAGATTCTCAAGTTCGCCATTCGACCTGTTAGCGCCTCTTCAGAGTATGCTGTGTTTCTACGCTGCGTGATTTGGAATAAAAGTGCTCATGATTCGTAGACCTTTCAGGATCCCATTGTCCGCGTTTATTGTCGAGGATATGGCCGAATTTGTTCAAGCGCATGCCTCTTATCGATTTATTATTTCTGACGAAGAAGATGAACGACCTCGCATTCTTGTGCGTACTGTTTTCCACAGTTCATGCCGTCTTTACTGAACGCTGTGATTTAGATCTGGCTATTCAAGCCCAACCTTCAGCTCGCGTACTCTGCTTCGAAACGTTACGCGATCCCCAAAAGTAGTTCGATGAATGCAGCCAAGGTGCTTTATAAACTCATAGGTCCATCGGAAGGGAATCTGGATCTTAAAACGTACGTCGTGTCTTTCATTATCTGTCGATGATCACTTATTTGTTATACCTTGTAGTATCTTGGACAAATACCCCGGATTCCCTCAAGCAGAATATCTCTTCTACCCGATGGATACTTGTCGGAGGTTAGCTGTTCTGCTTAGGGAAAGCAACACAACTTATCCTGAGAACATGCGAACCATGACTGGGCTTGAAGTGGGATGGTTACAACGAGCTTAGACTATAAACTGGTCACCCTCGTCTCTGATCTTAAAAATATGTAATTTATTAATATCGTTCGTCTTGGATGATTCTTGGGTGTACTATCATTGCTTAATCTTTTCGGATGGTTTAAACGTTACGTATTTGGATTCCTTTTCTTTATAATTAAAGTGATGCTATTACTTACAAGTACTAGATACTAGAGTCGCATTTCGATTTTGATTTTCCGTCTCTAAATGAGCTCATATTTCTCGCTTTGACCGTGCGCGATCACGCGGCTTGTCATCCGAGACGTCAATCAACAAAGCGCTAACCTTCTCTTCATCTACAACCATCACATCGATATGCGTTTCTTCAATATCCTCGCCTTTTGCAGTGTCCTACCTCTCTTGGCTTTCGCTTGCGAAGGTGATTGTATCACCAACACCACTAAAGAGTTCATCGAGAAGTATAAAACTCCGATGGATGAGGTCTTGAATCGCACGGTGAGTAGGATCGCTTTGCTCGCCCAACGCCTAAGCTTTATCGTCAACATTGAACTCATTCATTTGCCATAGAACCGCCAAATCAACGCGAAATTCCAACTACCCGACTCCACCAATTGCGTCGCACCCTTGGCAGACGACTACAACAAAACCGTCTACAGTATTCTCGAAACTGCCATCTTCCCTAATTACTTTCACGGGAAATGCCAGCAGCCTGACGGCAAAGGCGGGTTTGCTGATCCACCTGGATGTCCCAATCCCGACTGTCCCGTTGTGTGTGGCACCCCAGGGTCTCTCTGTCACTTCTACTCCACCTTGATCTCCATCGTATTCAAAACTCACCAGGGTATCTATACTAATCTTACTATGCCCGGCGCCCCCGCGCGAGAAAAAGTACGAAGTTGCATTCAAAACGCCATACAGCGTTGCTCGAAGTCTCCTCGCGACGGTGTTAGCACCTCTAGGCCGTTTTCAAGACTATTTGCCGCCCGCTTTCCTCTCGTCTACCGGGAAGAGGCGAAATCCCGTCGTAACTCTGGTAGCTGTTACACTCAGGGACCAGATGCAGTGGACAAGGATCTCTCTGACATCTTCGATGGGATTCCGAATATATGGTCTGAAGTATGTGACGAGGAGAATCATCTTGAAGGCTGCAGCTGGGAGGGTTATATGAAGCCGTTCATTCTGTCGTTTCCTTAACTCTTCGCACTCTTTCCAAACCATACGACTCGTTCTGTGATTCGTTGTACGTATCCGTGTTTCTATCCTTCATTCCGTTCTGCATCGCATCGCTATTGTATTCCTAGGCTATCAACATCACTACTGTATACTACTACTGTATTTCTAGACTACTCACATCGACAAGCATCGCTACTGTACTACATACTATCGCTCATCATCAACCGCAGTTTTGTGTCCTTTTCAGAATGGATATTCTCTCGACTGAATCTAATGTTTTCAATCGCTAACAGAAGAATCGTATAAAGACTTTTAAGTCAGACTCTAAACAACGACTCTCTTCAAGTAGGTATAAATCCTGGCTCTTCAAACTTTGGATTGTAAAGACATCCTAGATTCCTACGACAAAAGTAGGACTTTGAAAGTGAAAAAAAAACATGTCTAAGTAGTAACGTGTGGTAAATGCAATAAGTGCGATAACGACCTTCATTCCGATGCATCCAAGATAGTGTCAAGAAAAATAACAATATACACGGTGAAAAAAAAGAAAATATGCGTGGGGAATCTTAATAGACGATGATATTGAGAGATCAACAACGCAACGTTGACCTAGTCTCGGAAACGATACTACCTTCGACCATTCTTCATTAACATTGGCCGAGGAAGCTGCTTTTCGGGACCTCTTGACCGTAGTCGTTGTGCCTACAACATTGGAATCAGAAAGAGATGGCAATTAGACATGGAAATCATCCTACCATGTTGTGAGGTTTGGGTTCTTGGTAAAAGGATGCGAAAGTCAGAAAGAGTTAGCATTCGTATATGTGCTGATCTTACCTGGTATGCTTCAAGATACCTGTATTAGATGGAAAGAACAATGGTAAGGAAGATGAAGCACCCCACAGGGAAATGAAAGGTAAGACGACGCACTCATTGATGTACGCGGCCGTTGGAAAATCTGCTGGGTCGCAACCAACATTGAGACTATCCGAACGCTGATACACACGAATCCAATCGACGGACATGACGGCCGGGAACTTCAGATGTTCCAAGTCGACAAAGCCAAAGTTTTCGGACATGCCCAAGTTCATGAGGAGATACTGTACGGAGGTACTAAGTAAAGAGGATGCATAAAACATAAAGACGGCGTACCATAGGCTCTTGAGGGACTGGACGAGCAGAGATCTCCACTGCAGTATCTGCACCCATACCAGCTACGTTCAGCGTCCACGCCACCTTGGCGTCGTTAATCCAGGAAATATACTGTATGCACACATAAGCTCGACGTCGGTGATGCTTGAGTGGTTAAAAGCTCACAGCAGAGTCAAAACCGGGCTTGTACTCGATACCATAGGTTGCGAAGCACGTCCCGTTAAGCTGGTAGCAACTCTGAACTGCCGGTACCAAATAGTGGTCAGCCTAATGTATCAGTGAAAAACTATAGCTCACATACCTGTCTCGGACACACATGATGTAGCCTGCTGGTAAGCACCTGAAAAAAAAAACAGTTAGAACAGGAATTATAAAGCTGATAGAGGTGTTGGTACGCACCTCCTGCGTATGTATTATAAGTAGTTACAGTTGGATCAGGAATTATCATATTGGCGGAGGTGTTTTGCCAGATGTACTCGTGATTGAATGGCTATGAAAAGTAAGTACGATCACGAACCTGAAGTGGTAAAATTAACCCACCGCCCATTGACCAGACTGGGACACAAATCCTTTGCTGTTTGATACCTGAAAAAAAAGTAAGCCCTCGTATATTGATTCTCGACTCGCAGAACTCACTTGAGCCTCAAATACATCAATCTCGGGAGCTAAAACAGTAAGCCCTCATATATTGATTTTCGACTCGCAGAACTCACCTGATCGACCGACATATGTACCGTCAGAGTGGATTGGGCCAGGATGCGACTCGCCAGCGCATGTACATCTGGAGAGACGTTGACCTGGGAGGTAGGAGAGCACGTCGCCATTAGAAGGATCCCCGTTCTCGGTTGCAGCGACAGGGAGGCCGTTGAGAGTTTGGTTTGGGGCAGTGCCAACGTCGCAGGAGTCGTACGAGTAGGGCCACATACCCTCCAAACTAGCACCGTAGCCTGCTCGACCAAGGTTACCTGCACACATACAATTCGTTATTGTCTCAAGTAAAGATTAGGTTAGGCGCTACCCATGGTCCATATAGCCGGCCATCTTAAGAAAAGGAAGAATATCAGTAGTTGTATTTAGTAGGACGTGACCCTAACTTACAGTCCTTCAGGTCGATGAAAAAGTTAAGAGAACGGCGGAGGTAGAGGATGAGTTACTAATCTTCAATCGTAAAGCTAAGGTAAATACCTAGCACGTTGTTCGCTCCAGGAAGGTTAACGCTTGCCAAAACCATACCACCCGTAAAGCAGAACTTGTTCCAGGTTGACATCATGCCGCCTTGATAGTTAAGACCGTTTATTTCCTTTTTCGAAAGCGAAATCTGCAGAGAGCCGTTTTTAGTCGTGATTGCCTCGGGACTGTACCACTCGAGATTGTTGGTCTGCCAGTAGTGAAGGTCGACTACCAAGCAATGAACGATTAGCCAATATACTATTCAGCTAAGGCAAGTACACGTACCAGCTTCCCAGTAAGGATCATCTCCTGGGTAGAATGTCCTTCCATCCGTGTTGAACTCGTCGCTGAAGATGAGCTGCATCTCGGACCCATCTAGGAAGGCTGGGAAAGTGTAAGCATCCTGAGGTGTGTCATGATCTATGATGGCCCAGTTTCCCGTCAAAGCCGCAACCTAGAGTGGCATTTGCATAATTTCGCCGTATGTACATTGCTCGAAAAACATGCCACATACCTGGCCGGTAGCATTGGTCATACCAAGGTTGAACCCGCCACTTGTGGACATTGTGTGTTTGAGGAAGAAAGACACAATGGGGAATCCAGCACTAAGAGAAATCAGCGAAGGAGCAAAAGAGAAGAACTGGAGGAAACTCACAAGAGACCCACAAGAATGATTAACAAGAGGAAGAGACATCCCAGGTTTGCAAACCCTCTCGTAGTGAGGAAAGTTCCTCCTTTATCATTCTTTCTATCTCGTTTTGGGTCTGGATTGTGTAGGTAATCGTCTGGCTCGCGAACGTTCAAGCCGACTGCCGCACCCCAATCTCCAGGGTCCGGGGAAAGCGAGAACTACGGAGGGGGGGATGAACTCTATAACTATGAAAAGGATCACGGAGGAAGAAGGCAAACCTTGTTGGAGATGGATGACTGTATAGATGCAGGTCGGAGGCCGCCGATGTCATATGGGTTCTTGGAAAGGAAGGACATGTAAGAAACGACAAACGAAAGGATTGTAAGAACTCACATTGCTACCAAAAGAACCTTTTCGACTTGGAGAGCCAGAAGGTGGAATGAGGTTGGAAGCCGAGCTCGCAGGAGAGCCTGGCACTTGAGAATATGGAAGGGACATAGAAAAGGGAGCAAGTCAAGTAAAAACGAGTGTGGTTATGGAAAGGAGTATTAGCAGTGGGTAGTGAGTCGACGTCTACGTCTCAGTGGCAAGAACTTGAAGGAGCCAAAAATAAAGTTCTCCTAAATGTATACGGTAGACAAAATTTTTCCACGAAACAAAGTTGGCCGATGCCAAGAGTTTGCTCCGAGTCCGAGTGCTCCATTTTTTTTTTTGAAAGCAGACGGTTCAAGCTGGCAAAGCTGGCAAAGGAGCGCGTCGAAAGTCGAAACTGACGATGCGTCGACGCGAAAGAGAAGACAAATCATATCAGGACATCGCCACTGAGAATCAAATAAATGATTTCCAGCTTATCTAGCTGCTAGCATCTGACGGTGACGGTGACTGACCATATGCATAGAACCTGCAACCTGCGCGAAATAGTCGTAGTTTAGATCCAATTAGTTGTATTGATTCTTAAAGCTCCACCGAGCACTTAGCTCAGGATCGGTTTTCTGAGAAATAGGATGATGGTACATGAATTACAATGTACAGTACTTATATACTATATCAAGACACGATAAGTCAAGTATAGAGTGTGTTAAAAGGTTAGAGAGGAGAAGAATCGAATAGGAAAGGTCGGCTCGAAAATCGATTGAGCGTGTTCAACACTGAGATACTGTAAGTACATTACACCAATCAATACCCATCCTTCCTTGTAACAACCCAAACGCAACGCCACCCCGTCCAAACATCTTCCGCAGGTCCCCAACGAGCAGTTCCAGCTTTTCGTGGGCAGCCAAATGACCTCCGCTGGCATGCTCGGATTCAAAGACGAGGTTGGCCCAGGAGATAGACGAAAGTAGTAATGAGTGAGGGGGCTTGTTGAAGAACACTATGAACTCACGCTCTTGGTGAATATCTCAACTCCTTAGGGAAGAAGGAAGCGCCCATGGGTATCGTCGATGACGTCCATGTGTCATTGTCTCTATTATTTTCAGTCTCGTAGTATATCCTCGACGCTGCTCCAGGATCGGGCAAACCAGTAAATTGACACTCAGGTTAGCACTGCAATAATCAAACTTCGTAAGTGTTGAGGAATAGTATCTGTCAAAGGAAAGAAAAAAATACCCTCATCATCGTCGTCCCGAAGATATCCTTTCTCTCCCTCCCTATCGCTCCAGATCATCAATTTCTCGTAGATCCATTAAACCACCCGCTGGCGAGTCCTGTAGAAAGTACGCCAACGTTCGGGGCTACATAGACTGTTCCTCGGTATACGCATTCCCTTGTGACAAAAAGTGCTGTGTTTGAAAGCTTTTTCACGTGGAAGGGACGGTGTCAGGAGAGCGCGGAAGTACTCAGGTAGGATAAAGGTTGAGATTGGAGGGTAGGAACTGGCCCACTGCAAAAATAGAAAAGGAGCGAGTTAGATGGCATGAAATGGGGTGAGCAAAGACGCACAATGGATAATTTGTATGCCAAGCTTTGGAGTGTTTTCCCCCATATCTGTATACTTATGAGCCATATGGCGCGTAATGTGTACATGAAGTGCCCCAATCCCCACCTTGAGTTACTGAAAATGCATACAGAACTTGAAGGACAGTGTATTGGATTGAGGCGGATTGCTAAAGAAACAAACCATACTCATCTTAGCCCAAGAAGAGCATTAGCTTATGACATATCTATACCAGCATTAGCAGTCTCCTAACAGAATCAACGATTCCAGTACCTCGACATACAAAAGCAGGCAGATCGAGGGCAATGGCATGGAAGCTAGGATGGTCAAACGACGGATCTACAAGAAGCGGCAGCATCTTGTGAACTTCGATAAAACTTCCAGGCACTTTCAAAATCGAGTTTAGCCAAAGCCAAGACAGACAGAAAATGAGGAAAACCGCGTACATCCGTGAACAAAGAGCAAGGAAATTGCATTCAATACTTGGCTTTTCGCGGGGACATAAGAATATTTAACTTTCCAAACCCATCGACGTCAATGTCCTTGGGGAACTGGGAGAGCTCGTCATTCAACTTGGCTTCTTGCTTGCGTCAATCATATACATCTTTCCAATGAGCTACCAGCCGCTTGATATCTGCAAACGGAACGCCGTGTTTCCAGCCAAAATTTTCAATCTTGTCGGGATATGTTATAACCTCTAGTTTTTGCTGGAGAATGGCCAGTTTGGAATCTGGGATGGTGATTCTAAAGGGAGTTTCGGACATCGCTCCACTAATTCCAACTTCTCGATGTAATTTCCTCATGACATCCTATACGCCTTTCACCAGCGGACAGATAGGCGAGGCAAATCAACATCGGTTTATTCACTCCATTTCAAAGGCCAAACCCATATGATAAACAGCTGTTCTCGATGTGATGCGACGGCTATTATAACCTAAAGACCGTATGGTTTCCACAACACCCAGTAAACCTGCTCGATATCTCCGTTCTGAATAAAGGGTCGATCCACTAGATGCAAGTTGACAGTTGCAACCTATTGAACTGTTCTAACCGTTTGTGCCCATACAGGTCCATCCATCTCTCCTTCGGATCCGTGAAAACAAGCGGCCGATTTCATTCCTCGACGCCCCCGCAAGTAGCGATAGCCCTATGTTGCGACTTACAGCTACATCGACGAGATATACGCATCGTGGGTTCAGTAGAAAACTTGATTATTGCCACAAGAACAAAGAATGGAGCCAAATTCTAGGAGGGCTTGGGCGATCGCCATTGAACGGGGATGACGGAGGGTGGTCATCGATCTAAGTGGGTCAGGAATTAACCCGTCATCCTACAGGAGACAGCGATCTAGCGATTTCGTCAACTGCGAGCTCGTCGACCATTCTCGAGTGATGTTCCAAGACCGGTGATGACAGGATGATGCTAGTGCCGCAGCTTGGACCTTTAGAATCTTCCTTCCTTCTTGGCTTTAGCTATGCTTCAAACAATTACAATGACTCCATTCTTTGATCGCTAAAAGTCCCTTTCTTGCCAAGGACTCGCGCATTGCTGGCTTGCTCCGAACATACGCTTGAAACGCCGCCTTTTAAGTTCGTATATTTCCTTCTAACTGACTCCAACTACCTCGCAAGACTTCATTGACGCTTCCCAAATCATGATTTAGGTCGTTGTTCATACTCTATATCCTGGGTATCGAAGCCTTTGAGTATTGGCTGCCATGACTGTTGCAACCAAGCCCAGCCATTCTGTCAGTGGATGACTGTGTAGCTTACCATGATCAAACGCCGATGTCTGCAGACTGCAGTGGAGACTCAGGAAGACTTGGGTCGAGAAGCGCCGTGACCAATACGATAAGCAGTCTAGGCGCTTACACTTGACTTGTACCTGCAGGCAAAGGTACAAGTTTTCTGTCATTTCTTTGACATTGACATTTCTTTCAGTTTTTTTCGTTCACTCCGTTTTATCGCCGTTTTAAGTGATAAAATCACTCCGGAATCCGAATTCAAACTTCGGCCTTCCTTCACTTTCCGCCTCCTTCGCTCTCTGTTCAGTTGGCAGCCATGTTCTCAGAAATTCCCAATGGACAACACAAAAAGCAACGACTTTATACAGCTTGTGACCTTTGTAAATCCAAGAAAAGTGTGTTTAATCAGGTTATTTCTTCCGAATGGTAGTCATTGACTGGCTTTCAGTTCGCTGTGCGCTATCAGAGATCTCTTTTTTTCCCTTGCACCTTATGGTTTCAATAGGTGACAGCGACAGGATGCCATGTAGCATCTGCTCGAATTGCAGGGCTTTTGTAAGCTTCCCAATCGGCAGCGTTATAGGGTATGCCAGTGAATGACTTTGAGCTAGGGTTCCGAATGCACTCGTTCGACGTCTGGTTCAAAAAAGGTACTTACGTCTCCCTCGACCTGCTGTTTCTTGAATTTTAATCTTGAGAAGAAAAGAAAAGAGCCTTTGTTCGTCTTTCTCGTCCATTGTTCCGTAAATGTATGGTATCTTGACGGTAGATCACTAGTGCGTCGGGGTGTCCACCAACAGTGAGCTCTCTCGACAGTTATAAACAAATTATGAAGATAATAAAGCTCTGATCGATTCAGGATAGTCCAAATTTTGAGTTTGCAAAAGCTCAAATTGCTGATATTTTATCCATCTCAGCACCTTATAAACTGCCAGGCGATTCTTCCCTCGTACTGAAGACCCTTGTCGAAATTGCCTCGTATGCACGTTCACTCGAAAATGAGCTCAAGAATCAAAGCAACTCCGATCTATATCCGCTAGGCTCGCCGCCCAACACGCTCCCTGAGCAAGATTACCCAAACATCGATCTTGAAGTTTCGGACGCAATGAAACACTTGGAACTCCAAACTGGATTAACGGGAAGTTTCTTCGGCAAGGACAGTCACTTGGGCCTAGTGAAAGAGGCAATAAGTATCAGGAATGGGTGTAGCATTGAAGGAAAGGGCGGCGCAGAGTTGAAAAGGCGAGAATTCTGGGATATCTATCCAGTGTGCATTGCTACTCTATCATATTTATCTAGTCTTATGCCAGCTTTTATCCCAGTGGCAGAAATTGCGGGAACCAACCAACGACCTTTTACCATTGATATTCCCTGATCCTGACCTCCTGAATCTCCTGGTTGACTTGTATTTCAGACGGCATAACGTGTATTTTCCCCTCCTACACCGGCCTACTTTCGAGCAAGGATTGCGTGATGGCTTGCACAAGAAGGATCAGGACTTTGGGGAGTTGGTTCTATCAGTATGTGGACTAGGGGCACGGTATACAAATGACCCCCGGGCCCTCGCGGATGGGACAGAATCAAAGCATAGTCTCGGTAAGAGTTTTGTGTGCGTTGCTCTCTACAGCTGATATTCATTTTTTAGGTTGGAAATACTTTGATCAAATCTTCCTAACGAAAGACTTGACTCGAGTGACGCTTTATAGAGTGCAGATTATTGTTGTGCGTATATTACATCTCTTGCAAGATACTATAGTTCAAGAGGTCATTATTTAGAATGCGTTGACGTTTTTACGACCGACTTCTACTCCTGGCCTTTGCTGGCCCTTACTCGGGCTTGGCATACGATTTGCTCAAATTGCTGGTGCACATCGTCGAAATTTCTTTGGGCCTAATACGACTGTTACAGCAGAGCTTTGGAAACGGGCTTTCTGGTGCCTTGTGTGTATTGATACGCACACGACTTCTTTTACAGGCAGACCACGGGCTACTAATCCCGCCGAGTGAGTCGTTGCTCTATACACCCCCTCACGAGTGTAAACGTCGCTCATTAGCATTCCACAAAAATAAGCTATGATCTGGATTATCCTGCCGATATAGACGATGAATATTGGCTTCACCCGGACCCAGAACAAGCCTTTAAGCAACCATCCGGGCAGCCGTCGAGAATTTCGTTCTGGATTCATTTTCTCAAGCTGATGGATATCTGTGGACTTGCCCAACGCAGCATAGTAAGCTACTCCTCTTTCTTACGAAGCAATTTGCGTACTAGATTAAACATTGCTTGTAGTTTGCTGTTAAGAAACCTGAACGATGGGCTTCAAATTCTGCGTGGGATGAGAGGATGGTGTCAGAGCTTCATGCTGCACTAAATACGTGGGTGGACACAATACCCGAGCATCGTTAGTTGCAAAACACTCAATTCCTGGCTTTTATCTGACATCCGTTCAGTACGATGGGATCCACAAAGAGCTGATTCGCTTTTCTTCATCCAGTCTGCGATGCTCTATTCTGAATACTACCAGGTGCAAATTCAAATACACCGTGGCAGCCTGAAGCACTCGAATATAACATATTCTTCACTTGCCGTATCAGCAAATGCAGCTCGTTCTTCTACTGCTGTTTTAGCTCGGCTGCATGCAAGAGGCGGCGAAAACACATATCCAACTCCTACCATCGTATGTGCTTCTTTTCAGATTATTCACATGTATTAATTCCTCTCACAGGTAACGCTTGGCTACTCGGCTATTGCACTACTACTCTCCTCATGGAGCGGGAAACAACTGGGTCTAGTAACGGATCCAATACGAATGTGGCGAATATTAACAAGTGTCTCAATGCCCTTAGCTCTCATGAATCCAGGTTCGTCATACCGTTCAGCATTTCCAAACTTGTCTTTTGTGATATGATCTTTGCATCTAGGTGGCAGTTTGCCGGTCGAATGCGGTACTTGAGCTTGATCTGTTATCCCTATACGTTCCTGAGTGATTTTGAATAGCGATATTCTTTCCGAGCTCATGTCCGAAAGAGCTGTTCCAACACTCATGGCTGAGTTTACTCCTCGTTCCACGAAACGGCCTTACTACGAAGACAAGGACAAGGACGCAAATAATGGGACATCAAGCATGCACGTAACAAACCAGCCCAGCTCGAATAACACGCCATCCAAAGTTGCAGGTCCAAGCTTTTCTCCGTCCCGCTTCTCGATTCCTGCGACCCCCAACCTTCAAGAATTTGTGTTTCAGCAAGGGCTGCCTCTATATACAGATGATATAAGGAGATTTCCTGTTCATCTTATGCCAGATGCTACTCGGAGTGGGTGCGATATTCAGACGGCGCCGGGGGCAGAATATCATACTGGTCCAACTTCCCGGGAAGCATCCAGCCTCATTGCGGATTCAACGAACATCTTGTATCTTCAGGAACCCTCTCTGAGCACTTTTGTTGGTTCCGACGTATCAGGTAGGTCTTTTTCACCACTTTCGCTGCATTAACTGGTTGAATAATTTATATTTGTAACCGGAATAGGACTTGAGATTCCCATGCAGGCACAGGCTCTATTCAACAATGGTCCAAGTAAAGATCCGTAAGTATTTGTCTATCTAGACAGATATTTACTAACATCGGTCGAAGATGGGATGATTGGGACGCTTATATCGCAACCGTCGATGAATTGTTACGGTCTTTAAATGGAGCGTCGTGATATATACATACCTACGTCGCCACAGTTCCCTCCACATTCTATACTGCACGTTTGTATTTCGTCCAGCATTTATTTGATCTCGATGGCATATGGTCGTACAATCTTAACAAAGCGCCAAATATACTAACAACCTGCGTAAATTATCCTAAATGGGACCAACATCGTCGGGTTTGTCGTTTCTAGGTAGACTGTAATGTTTGAACATATTTCAAGATGCAGATTACAGCTTTTCCATAGTCATGATCATATGTGCGATTCGGCTCTCTCCAGTGCAAGCGAATAATAAAGTTCTGGCCAAGAGCTCGTTGGCTACTATACGATTGATTGGTCAGTTATTCTGGGAAATAAGAGAAGTGCAACGAGAGCCTGAGCTATGTGCCATATCTATGTAGCGCATTCAGGTTGAACAGGTTTGACGAACCGGTACAGAGAAAATAGAAACGTGTGCCGATATTAAAAGTCACAAATGTGATGGAAGAATGGAAGGGCGTTTTGAGTAAACACGTCTTTGAACAAAAGGGTGCAATATCACAAGTATCCTGACAAGAAAGAATAACAAAAACTCTGCATGGTTGTCCATACTGTATACTTGAAGCTGAAACTAAGGCGAAGCGTCGCCAGCCGACGCTTTGTATTGGAAGTCGCTGTCATGCAGGCAATGATAACTATAGCCGAGGAGGGGATTCCAGTACCAATGATCCTGCGCTGCTTCAATGTTCGATGCTCGAGAAGCTTGTTTGTCGATATTCGTGTAAACACCGTGGGTGTAAGGAGATGTTGTTCAATAATCAAGACTACGTCTGCAAAACACGGTTAGCAGAAGCACTTACGCATCGATTAAATGGTTAAATATCTTCTTAGCAGTGATTGGCTCGTTGCAATGGGCACAACATAGATTTACAACACATTGCTTGCAATCTGGTTCGGCAGTCAGGATGCGAGATGTTTCTTCACCAAAAGAATTGATTCTGAGGGTATGATTATGATGAGGGTTGAATCTGCGTCCGAACATTAACCCCGGCCCATCGAACTATAGCGAGTAATAAGTAACATTAGATGGATATTGCCAAATAAAAGCTGGATTGCCTACCACGTGTGGCCACCTTGTGAATGTGCGCCCACGGACAGAAGTGCAAGATGTGCATTCAATGAGCGGATCAGCAGAATTCAAGTCCTGTATCGTTGCTGTGGCGGGATCGAGAGAGCAGCCTTTGATAATCACCCTCGACATTTGCGATTTGACCTCGTTGAAACTGAGTTTATGAGACATCCATGGACCAATAGTAGCATAACCCCCATCGAGAAAAGCACGAAGCGCTTTACTGTAAGTTGTAAATCGCTCATTGCTTCGACCGTTGGGGAAGGGATTGTTGAAGCAGCAACGATGATAGAACATTTGGGGATAATACATGTCTGTCTGACCATAGAGTCCACAACCTGTGCATTTAAAGACCGACGTCGCCAGATGGAGGTCTGAGACGGTAGCAGCGGTCTGGAACTGTCGCATAATCTCGACAACCTCTTGTATTTTTGCAGGTCTCCATTCATCAATGATGCTGGGCAGATACTCTGAAATCTTCAATCGGAAGAACTCGTCGCCCAAGTATTCGTCATGAGGGGTATTCCAGATCAAATCTTCGAAAAGTTGGTGGGTGATAATATCACCTATACCGGGGAAAGGTTCTCGAAGATCGGATACCGCCAGAGTGCGATTGTACTCTTTCATCAGATCAACGTAGCGCTGATAAATGATAGGATTTTGAGGTTGTTTCGTAGCTAAACGTTGCGCCTTGCAAGCTGATAGCATTTGTACCAATCTCAGTTTTGATACTGTTCCAGCCTTTGAACAGGGTTGAAGTCCAGTATAATTCGACAAAGAGAGTCTAAAACACCTGTACCATATTCTGTTAGCTTCTTTGACTGGTCGACCAATTTATGGTTGCTGAATTCATCACGAGGCAAATACACCTGCCAGCCGGACATGATAATTTTGGCCTCCTCGCGCCATCCGAGTTCGTCTAGCCGATCGAGGATGCTAATTGGACAGTTTGAGGCGAAAGTAGATGTTGCAAGAGACGCCACTCACGCTTCCTTCCTTTGTTCGCGAATATTTTTTCATTCAAGGTAACGGTCGTAATAACTGTCCCGGAGCCAGATCTCACATAACTGCCCGATGCTGGAGAAAAAACGTAAGCACGGTCAGATACTTCCATGCATATAATGCTTCCTCACCGAGACTTTTCTCTTTCGTTCTGTCAGCTTTTCAGCAAGCCATGCGCTGCGATCCCCTGGAAGAAGCGTTTCGAATTCCGCTTTTAACTGTGCTGCCAATCCAGGATGGAAAACGCGCCTTTTGTTGGCTAAAGGATCTTGGTCACGATGAAATGGATAGAGTCGTTAAGCTAACTGACCATCTCCTGGGAGGTATTCCAATGGCAATATATCCCATCGACTTCTAAATTCTGGCGGCTGGCTTTCGAGGAACGTTATATCAAATATAGGGAAGCTATAGAATGCAGATGAGTGATCAAATTCTCAAAGTCACAAGAAAGACTTACACTGTCGATAAACACTTTCTACAGCACCTCATGCGAAATGACCAGAGAACATATTCAGGATCTTTGTGGTTGCATACCTGATTGACATTGAATTTTATTACCCATAGATACGCGACAGCGAGACTCACATGGCAATAGGAATCGTAGAGAAGATGAGCATATTGAGGCTCGTTCAAATCTTCTGGGAGAGGTGGCAAGTCTCTGACGTTCTCGAGAGCAACTCGCCAAACGTTTTCTGACGACTTGCTCATCACGATGCCCCGGAGATCGCTAGTTGACCGGGCGAGTTGCAAAAGATCTTTTGGATCAAGATAGCAGAAGATCTGCAGGAAGAGAATTAGAAACAGTAAGACAAAGTGGTAGACCTACGCACCTCTAGAACTACCTCTAACGGAACGTCCTTCGCTAATCTCTCCAGTAGTCCCAATTTTCCGCGAACCTTTCTAAATTGAGCGGGAATCCGATTCTTCTTCGTGCTAGTCTCTGCATTCGCGCTCTTCTTAGCTCTTTTGCGAGAACGATGCTCCTCCGAGTCATACTCTTCATCTAGTAGCTCTTCAGTTGAGGGCTGCAAGATTTTATGATCCTGCGCCGCAGAAGCTACTTCCTTCTCCTGAATTCGAAGTGAGCGACGAATCAGTGAAGAATTCAGGTTCATCGAAAGATTTTGGTTCAAGTGAATCAAGTGTGGCGAAAAGAAGCGCCACTCGTAGAAATATGATCTTATCTTATCTTATCTTATCATCATTGTCCCTGAGTCGCACACTACTCGTCTTTTGTATCTAAATACGCTCTAATAAACTTATCAACTTGAATGGCCAGGCGAACTTCTCTTCGCGCTAGATCCGAATATTATTATCCCGCAGAACGGTCCTTTCTTCAAGGAGAACACGGAAAAGAAATTTGGAAGTGGACAAGGTATTCGTTCGAGTGTTGTTCTCCATGGTATGATGTTTCGCGCTGACTTACTTACTTCCGAATGTTGTTCGCGGCTGTTCACCGTTACTTTATTTTTGTTTTTGCTTTCGAAATTCAGTAGCAATAAAGCCCATGATTAATCATCTAAAGAGCTCTACGCAGATTCCTCGTCTATAGACCGCGCATTGCCACCGAGAAGACGAATTGCATCGCAGCTCCTTGATTTAGGACTAGAACAAGCCCCTTTTTTGTGCAGAAACCGCCATGGTTGCCTTCGTCGCTGATGATACGGCTACAAGGAAGCATTGCCTCATTGTCCGTTTTCCTTCATGTATTAGGCGGCTCCTGTACACTGGATCTACAGCAGCGGCACACTGTGTCTGTTGCGAGCTTGTCAGCGGGAAGCCCCGAGGTAACGGTGTTTGCCACACCGAATGCTCTGGAACTGGCGCTCAGCACTAGTGTAATAGATCTTCCTTCTCCTTCCTTCTTTTCTTCCAATCGGCGGTCAGAAGTGTCTGTGTTCGGTTTTTCCGAAAGTTTCAATGCGCTCAATGTCTCTTGTAGGCTTGGCTGGCGGTCGTGATCGTGCTCCGAGTGCGATTGTCCAATGTCGTGGATGGATCTCTTCCGGATATCAGGTCAGTCCATACTTATATTATTCTGAGCAGGAGCTACACCGAGTGCGGAAATTACGGGAGGCAGTCCAACTTCACCTTCCTGTCATCCCGTCGATGAAAATTATGCCGATCCGAACTGCAAACGTTCAAACGTTCAAATCTGGCGTTGACATACAATGAGTAACAGACGTTTAGGGCTGTAGCATGTCGGCCGGAAGCAGGCCGGAAGTTTTGCTCAGTGCAATCGGAGATATGCTCGAAGCTCGGGATGTTGACGCTAGCCAGAATGGGGGCTAACCTCCTTCGCGCTATGCATATCTTGTTCCTGAGAGCTGTAATGAAGCGATGGATTCAAGGTTCCTTGCTGGTTCCTTGTCTTCTTTCTTCTGAATCCAAGCCTTTTACCAACACCCAACAATATATTTCCCAGCAATATATACTGTGGCTACTGTGCACACGAACTTTAAGAAGTTCTGCGTCATCGAGACCCCCATTCTGTCCAACCATCAGCAAAACCGGCACATATATTGATTGGACGGTAAGGGACTTAAGCGAACAAGAGGATGAAAATTCCGGCACGTTTGGGATTGGCGCCCTCATCTATCTACATTTAACATTTCTGCGCCAGCCTAATCTCCACAAGCCAAGTCTGTAAACTGTGGGTTTTGAGAGGTTTTGAGTGAGAGAATCCAACCGTCCCTGGAGGCTGCCTGGAGGGGAAATCAAGCGTGGTCCCGCATTTCCCCACAACCCCGCCTCCACACATGATCAGAATTTTATAAAATTAGTCTGATTGACGCCGGTTCTTAACGGAGCTCAAAACGAGCTTTTGAAATTGCCGTATGTCAGTGGCCCTCTCACTCTTACCCCCAAGATGTCCAACTCAACATTCTCGTTGTCCCACCTCTGGGCGAACGCGACGAGCAACCTCGTACCTCGGAAGGAAACGAATGTCAACCGAAAGTCTCTTTGGACGGCAATTACTGAGATAACACCCCTCCAGTGGGCGGAATTTTGGACGGGTTGGCTCGCTTGGTTGGTTCTTATATTATGTTTTATTTTGTTGGATCGACTCTGATATCCCCTGCAGGTCCTGTGATGCTATCGGCGAGTCTCCAAAATTCTCTCTCGGAGCTGGTTATTCACTTCTGTGTAGATTTCTTCTCCGTGTCGTTGAGCGTAACGAGCTTGGCCAAGCAATTCGACCGAGATACCACAGATATAACACAAGCGATAACTTTGACACTCCTCTTTCGCTCACTTGGCGCTGTTATCTTTGGTATCCTCTCTGATCGTTATGGTCGGAAATACCCGCTGGTGTTCAACCTCCTTCTCGTCTCAGTCCTCGAGCTTGGTGCTGGTTTTACCCAAACTTATTCGCAGTTCCTTGCTGTCCGGAGTCTCTTTGGAATTGGTATGGGTGGTAAGTGCTAAGATCTAATGTGCACAAACGATCTTTGTGTTGATTGAGGATTTACTATATCTAGGCATCTGGGGTCTAGCGGCTTCAACCGCGCTGGAGAATTTGCCTTTGGAGGCACGTGGACTTGCTAGTGGCGTGTTACAAGAAGGATACGCTGTAGGCTATCTCCTCGCTGCAGTGATCAACCTCTTCCTCGTCCCGGAGCAATCGCATTCCTGGCGTGCGCTGTTCTGGTGCGCCGCAGGCATCAGTGCATTTACAGCATTTTTGAGGTTGTTGTTACCGGAGAGTGCAGTGTTTTTAAGAGCGAAGGAGGATGCGAGGTTGAGGGAAGAAAGACTTGGACGTAGCCTTGACTCGAAAACCAAGATCTTCTTAAGGGAGACGAAGAAGATGTTGAAGAGCCACTGGAAGTTATGCATTTACGCCGTGCTTTTAATGACTGGTATGTGGAGAGCAGCTTCCTGCCATTACTTTCATCATCGCTCACCCTGCTACAGGCTTCAATTTCCTCTCTCACGGATCTCAGGTGAATTTCCTATCTTACATCGTTACTTCCCTCGCACATTGGAGCTGCTTTATTGCGTGTATTCGTTCTTCCTTTTTCATTTTCAGCCCTCCAATTCGTCCTTCCGTTTTCTCCGTCCAGCCTCAGCCTCAGCATTCCGCGTTTCACATGTTGTACATTTGTTCCTGTTCCCTTTTTACACTGTCTCCCATCCGTCTTTCGCTTTTATCGGGGTTTCGCTTTTTGTTGCCGTCAGCTAGAACCATGGGTCTTGGACTCCTCAAACGTGTCATGAACGCGTTGTTCCTTACTTTTCCACTGTTTATCATTAGCTGCTCATCGGCTCTCGTTAACCCCACATTGTGCAATAGGATCTCTACCCAACGTACCTCGAAGTCTCTAAAGGATTTTCCACACACGATGCAACTATCGCGACGATCATTGGGAATTGTGTATGTGTTATAACTGACTTGATTGTCAAAGTCCTAGCCTTCTAACCCTATTCCACAGGGCGCTATCGCTGGCGGTGCACTCGTACGTTTTCCTCCTTTATTTCTTTTAAAAACGATGGAGGTGATTGAAATCGAAACAGGCTGGCTTTATGTCACAATATATCGGTAGAAGACTCACCATCATCATCTGTATTCTCCTCGTCGGGTGCTTCATTCCTCTCTGGATTATACCCAACTCGTTTGGGGCATTGAGTGCTGGAGCGTTTTGCATTCAAGTCGGTGTGCAGGGGGCGTGGGGTGTGATTCCGATCCTATTAACGGAAATCAGTCCACCTGCGTTCCGAGCAACGTTCCCTGGCGTGGCTTACCAGGTCGGGAACATGATATCGAGCGCGAGTGCACAGATTGAATCGAGTGAGTTCAAAAGGATTCTTTTAAAACAATGCTAGTGCTGATATCTTTCTTTTTATTCCAGCTGGAGGTAACAACATCAAAACGACCGTGAACGGAAAGCTCGTACCAAACTATGCCACAGTTCAGGGCATCCTCATCGGTGTTGTCGCCGCCTTCACTCTCATCATCACTCTCTTCGGACCAGAGAAACACGGGTACCAATTCGAGACCCATCGGGCAGCCTTCGAGGAGGGTGGAGGTGACGATGATGCGGTTATAGGTGAAGATATTCCAGCCGGTTCTCAAGATGGTGATGCAGATAGCCAAGAGAATGAGAAAGGAAGGACGGAAATGATTGAGGGAAGGCCGGATTTGATTGACAAAGTGTGAGGGCTGGGAGAATGAAATACTTCAAGAAGTGTCCGATGATCTTTTACGTTCTACATACGACTCGTTTTATGTCTTTTTCGTTTCAACTCGAATGTATTTGTATCCAGGATACTACGGTACTACTTAGCAGTATCTAGTGCTATCGTCGGCGGAAAAGTGGGAAAAACGAACAACTAGAGGGTATGCATGCACTGAATAAAATTTACTCGGTAATTGAATATTCAGATACCGGCTAATAAGTATAGGTATTCATTGACTAGATTGACATCTGGGCGTTTGCAGGGCGTCTATGTTGATCAAACGCGCCGGGTACAAGCGCGCGTTTGATGTACCTGTGGTAAAAGCAACAGTATTCAACAGTATTGCTTAAACCGCCAAGCAGCGATTAAAAGTCGAAAAAAAATCACCGGAAATTCGGGTTCTCAACTCTTTGCAAGGGGCACGTCTCGCAAAATCCTTCAACTTCAAAAATTCCCTTCATCAAAATCTAAAAATCAATCCGCATGCCTCGAACACGCTGAATTCACCACTAATTCATGATGCACTTTGTACATGTGGCTATGAAATGCAAACATCTTGACTTTTCCTTATCGGAGCTACCACATGGCCTTTGTAGTTTTTTTCCCTCTTCAATTACAGTCCTTTCACTGGCACTACCAACGCGCGACTGATCGTTTTACTACAGCTTCATTATTTGGAAAATGTCCAAGCTGGTATGTCGCTGTTCAAGTCAATACTCCTGGTCTTACAGTGTGAACAGGTTCTCAAATTTAAAGGAGATGGAACCTTTGGAGACCCTGCGATCTGCGACCGATGTGGTATCAAAGTCGCTCGCAGTGGGGATATACATAGACATATGCTTAGCCACCTTAGCGCAGAGGAAAAGGTTGTGAGGCGAGTACCCTTGCAAATTTATTTTTCCCTCGCTGTCCCTGATCATTGCTACTTTGTAGGTCTCACGCGTGCCCTTACCCTGATTGCGGGTATACGAGTTTGCAGAGGGGAAATGTGGCCACGCATATTCGTACTATACAGTAAGTTATTGCACCACTAAATCTTTTGAGTCAACTCGGATAGGTTACTATGACCCCGGTTCTCAAGTGCCATCTTATAATTCTTAATCTCAATCGTTTTTTTCATCGCTTAGCACGAAAGTCAAGGATCAGCGATGCCCTGACCCCGAATGCAACTTTGCCACCTCCGATCCAGGCTCCCTCACTCGCCATAGAAAGAGACTGCATAATTATGTCCCAGCGAATCCTAGAAAGCGACATCCTCGTCCTCCAGAATGGGACGACTTCAACAGACAAATGCACTTCTCCCACTGGTCGAGTAGCTCAGCTTCTCCACCTCCATCTTCAGTGCCACTTGGTTATTGTTGCTCACCGGTTGATTCGCTCCGCCCACCCAGGAAGATTGCTCAGTGTTACCAGTCGACTCAGACCAAACGGAATTTCGATACTCACCAGCTTGTTCAAGCTTTCCATCACCCTCTTCAGGGCAAATATTTAATCAATATTCCCTTCGCCCCACCCAGGAGGCTCGCTCAGTGTCGCCAGCCGACTCGGAACAAACATACTCCCCAGCTCTCTCAAACTTTCCAGCTGGAATATATAATCAATTTCCACATCTCCCTGCCCAGGAGGCTCCTTTATTATCGCCAGCCGACTCGGAGCAAACAGATTTTCGATACTCTCCAGCTTTCTCAAACTTTCCAGCCGCTTCAGGGCAAATATATAATCAGTTCTCATATCTCCCAGCCCAGGAGGCTCGCTCAGTGTCGCCACCCGACTCGGAGCAGCCGGACGTTCGATATTCACCAGCTTACTCAGAAGGGACTCCCTCTGATTCTGGGAGATCTTCATTCGAGGTCACCCGGGCGGCCTCAATCTTGTCTTCCATCTCTTCAGGGAAAACAGATAACGGAAGCTCAGCTTGCCCTGGGCGTATGGCTTTCTCAGACTTGCCACCACCCATCGCTTCAGACATAGATAATCGATACTCAATTCGCTCTGCTTGGTCGGCTTGTCCTATTGCGCCACCTCCCGCGTCAGGGCCAATAGACAATCGATACAGACTTCGCCCGGCTTGCGAGGCTTTCTCAAACTTTCCTCCTGCTCCGAGTCCAGGGCAGCAAAGTAATCGATTCTCCATTGAGACTCGAGATGCCTCGGTCACATACTTGCTCTACAAACCTAGGTCACAGCCCGCGACTCGAAAATCGGAGGAACCCAACCGATACCGCCGTTGAAAAGCGAAACATATTCCTGTCTGCGTACATCCAACTGCTTTTCATACTTCCCAGTCCCTTTTTATGGTACGTTCCTTACTGCTCCTGATCAAGTTTTCAGTTTCATGGGTCACAGAGACAAACTCCGGATTCCATGATCATGATGCTGGTACGACACTGGCCCAGGGCATGGTGATCCACCCAGACATATAGAATATATGCATCCATCCACCGGATCGCCTATATATTATGCGTTTGCGTACCTAACCTAGGGGAGATGATGGTTGTATCCCACCAACTCGAAGGACAATCAGTAACGAGGGGATGGATGTGTACGAGGACTTGGACAGATCTGAATCTTAAGCTCTCTCTGTATTTTTGGCTTTCGACTATCCCTTTTTCGACTGATTCTCGTCCTAATGTAGAGTACGTATGTATATCTGAGTTGATGTAGAAAGATTTGATTTAATACTCTGTGTATGTAGTCTGCATTGAGACTAACTCTGTACGAACCGTTCTTTCCAAAGCGTGGGCAAGAGAGGATATTTTAAATGAATGAGAATCGAAGCATTAAATATTAGTCGTCGCCCCTTTAGGAAATCTATTTACAGCTTTGCCCTTCTTGATTTGTCTCATCAGCGGACCGAGCTATAGAGAAAATAAAATCCAAGTCCAACAACGACTGAGGTAGCCTAAGACAAAGGCAAGCTTAGCCTTAGCCTTCAAGAACCAACTAGGTTTTTAAAGTACCGTAGAGTTAGTACCGAGTATTTCGCGTCCCTTGGCCTCCACATCACCGCCCAGCGTGCTTATCGGACTCCTGAGTGCAAAGAATGAGATTCAAGCCATGCCGCAGCAATATAAAGCTTCCACAATCCGTCGAGCTTTTCGACTATTGCCTAGAACTTGCCCTATGACTAGGTCAATACGATCGTAACATTCTTCAGCCAAGTTAAAATAAACGCGCGATGAGAGCCTCAAGTAGATAGTCAGATTTCTGCCGTACCAACCAACCCATATGTAGTTTGCTTCGAGCTCGTTTAACCGAATATGCAATACCTCTGAGTCTACCTTGCAACCTTCGGCCCTTCATTTCCAAGCTTTTAGTTCAAAGCCACATCCTCCGAACCGAATCCTTTTTTCACTTTCTTCATAGAAAGACGAATCTAGGTCCAAAGCTAGTGGGGCGCAGACGATATACTTATAATGTCGTTTAAACCGCATCTCCTCTCATACCACCCTACTCGGAGGTTGCATGATGATATTTTCCCTTGCAGCATTCTCATTCCTTGCTCTTGCTGGTAGCTCTTTGGCTCAGGGAGCATATTTTGCTTACCCTCAGAACGGAGCAACAATAGTTGCTGGAAATATCACTATCAAGATAGATCGTCCAGTCAGTGTACATTCTACATATTTATGTTTCCTAAATCTCACTCACAGTGATTATTAGACTCCTTCAGCGCCCACCGTCGAAGCCGCTATCGGTCTAGGCATGAGCTCCTGCCGCGAAGAAGGCACTGGCGAGCTTGAACATTCCGAGTCTTGTCCATCTCCGGAGGTCTCCTTCGAGTACCTCTTCTACGCCGGCGGCTTTAACCCTCAAAGGCCCACCGAAGTCCACTTGGGTGACGACTTTAACGCGTTCCAAAACTTTACAGTCGAGATTCCAGCGTCGATGAAGGGTCGTGCGGTACTGGGTTTCCTGCATTCAAGTTTTGGTAGAGGGGTGAGTATTAGTCTTCGTTCTCTTGTCGCTCATGATTGACTGGTATTCCTGGATAGGCTGCTGGCTACTTTCCTTTCTACGAGGCGGTAAATGTTACTGTTAATGTGGTCGAGCCTGCCTACTAGTAGGAGGCGCAACTTGGAAAACAAGAAAACAGTGAATTCTAATAAAAGGTTGTCCGTAGAGATACAAATATACTTGGGGAGATTATGTCTGAATGGCTCGCAGACCCTCCCTGATGCGATATTCCCAGTATCTACAAAAAAAAAAGTGAGCATGGTTACTAGGTCATGAACAAAATGAAATCGCACTTTTTCCGAGCCACATCATGCTCATTTCCGAGGGACTTCCATAGCTATAAGCAAGTCAAAGTCAGTATCATGAGAAGTTGGAGGGCAAGTAACTAGTTATTAACCTCCGTTGCCTTCAACATACTATCTCCTCCCTCCGCTTCATAAATATCAGCGAGGAATTCGACGGCAGCCGCACAAGGCAGGTGCGCATCCTTGGAGGGCGGGGGATTATCCAAATCAACCAAATCCGCTTTCTGGTCATCATTCGGTAGCGTATACGGCTGCACAAAAGCAATCATTTTAGAATAAGGTATGCCGTTGTGGTCCAAAATTCCGCGGAGATAATTCCATGCTGAAGCGTTATTGGGGGCTAACGATATGCTCTGCTTCACGTATCTGAGAGGGAGAGTATAATCAGCACAACAGTAGAACTGTTCTCTTCCATAGACTTACATCAGCTCCCGCCTGAGTATCCTCTCTGTATCCTGCTCTCCATCTCGAACTCCAGATTGAAACACAGTAAAGAACCGATGATGCCACGCAGAATTATTTCGGATATCAGCATTCAACAATTCATCGACAAAATCAAGTTCTCCGCTCCAAAGACTGTCGTCATTAAAGTACGCGAGGAGCCATTGCCGATAGGACCAAGTATGGTAGTTCTTTGCGTCTTCTCTGAACGTTTTCGCGATAAAGACCAACTCTGTAGCTGGTTTACGGATTTTGAGCATTAATAGCCGTCTGTGGTGCCATACTTGATAAGTCTTGAGGTACGTGATGGCTAGCTCGTCCATTAGACGTAGCTCATCTTCGAGATCGGCCTCGATTGCCAATAGGGTCTCGTATCGATACTGCCTGGATGAGAAGAGAGATCAATGGATCGAACCATAAACCTTGTTGCGACAAACCAAGCAGTATAATGAGCAGGATTGAGTCGTATGATGCGTTCTGTGAGGTCTAGAACTCTCTGGCTCTTTTCCCCCGTCTTGACGATTCCACGAAAGTAATCTGCAGCATCTTTGTCTAGATTTCCTTTAGTTAGGTTTACCGAACCAGATGATAATCGATACATACAAATATCCTTATAGAATATTGGGGCCAAAGGATTCACGTTCTCGTACTGCTCGACAGGTATAACGTCGCTCCATTCCGGACGGTCAGCGTAGCGAGGAGGTTCAGGTGCAGACGTAGTAGGAGACGACATGGTGGTTCAGTTCAAAGCGTGAAAGAAACTTCTTCGATAACAATAGACTCAAATACCAGTCTTCTTTATTGTTCACGGCAGCCCATTGTTATTCAAGATAATGGATTCCAGACAACGATACACAACGTCACGCAGCGAGGTTATAGTTAGCTAGTTACTTGGAGTTTACAAACGGAAGGAGAGAGATGTAGTAAAGTATAATATTGTACTGGGTCATCAGAAACTCGTGAAAAAAGAACCCTAATCGCCTAAAAGATATCAGTAATTATAATGGGGTATACCTAGGCTGCAGACGCAGCAGGAGCCGTGGTCGAGGTGTAGTCCTGGAAGTGGTACATCAATATCAATACTCGAGATAAACCATCCTGAACATACCTCCATTTCCGCGTCGAGATCTGCTGCTGATTTGGCAGGGCGAGCATTGTTGTTGCGGGATTTGTGGCCCGCGCGCCCTCGTCCTCTGCGAGCTCCACCTCTTTTATTCCCAACAAAAACATCATGAGCAAAGGGATTCGTTTCGCTAGCCGTTGCATAACTGACCTAGCGTTGTTAGGATGAGCAACAGCTGCTGCTGCCGCAGGAGGAGCGACTCGGGAGGCCAGAGAAGGTCCGGCTCCAGGTGCAGCTCGTGTTGGGTCGAAGATGATCTCGATCTTCATTGGTCGTTCTGAAGAGGCGGGTATCGAATATGCGTGCAATAGAAGAAGAAGCGAACATTCGTTAGTTGGCTGAATGAGGCAGCAGGATGAAGCAATTAAATCTGAACGAATATGGCCATCATCCTAAACATATCTTTGCCCACCACGCCTTCGAGGGATTACCAGCTATGTCTCTGTCTTGTTGCCAGTGAAACTCCTACGTTAGGTATGCAAATTGGGTCACTGCCCAATATCCTGCACCATCCTGAAACGATGTCGCCAAAAGCCAAAACAAAGCCCGCCACCTTGTAAACGTAACGCAACCCCAGTTGCTGATATGCATTTGAGGATTGCGACCACATAGCCAGGTTCAGCAGTCAAGCACCGGCAGCTAGTTTCAGGGTGACCACTCCTGCTTGTGACTATACAGGAGCAGCACCTTTCACAGCTTTTTGCCTAGGTACCACGCCTTTCCCATGTGCTATTAGAGCCACCGACCAGACAGAGACAGGGAGCCGTGAACCTTCTGGAACGCAAAGCAAGAGATAAGGTAGAAACCGGCAACACTCGATTGCTCGAATGCGGCACGACCAGAAGAAGACGAGATGAAGGGATATGAGAGGCGATACTAACTGCCATCGATGAGTCGGTTGTTGTATTGCTCGAACGCCTTGGTGCCATCTCCTTTGCGTTGGAACAACACAGAGGCAACGCCCTTGGAGCGACCGTTGCTATCGTAGTGGAGAGTGACCTCACGAAGAGGGCCGACAGTGGCAACGAACAAGTCCTGAAAGAAGAAGAAAAGGGTCAGAAATTAAACAACAACAAAGTGAATACGACTCACCCTAACTTGTTGTTCGTTTACATCCTGAGGCAAGTTCGAGACCATGATTTTGTTTGCAAGCTGCTGGGTGGCAGCAGGCTGTGCTTGGGTGGTATTTACAGCTTTAATATGCTGACGAGCAGCAGGGCTAGCGCCGGAATTTCCGAGCACTTGAGCACGAGCAGAGCGATTACTGCCTCGACGAGAATGGTTCTTTGAGTTCTTTGAGTTCTTTGGGCGAGTTTTGATAATCTGAGGGGTTTTAGGGGGAAAAATGCTGAGTATTTGTGGCGTAGTAACCAAGTCGGAATTTAACCTACTTCGTCGAGGGATTTGCTCATGTTATCCATTGTGAATTGGGTTGGCGAAAAAACAAGAAAAAAAGGCGACAACAACGGTAAAGTTGAGTGGCGGTTGTGGTGGTTTGGAATAAGTCAAAGAACGGCTTGTTTGTTAGAGTTTTGCTTTTGTTCCCTCTGCCGAGTTGCGCCGGGCCGTAAGCACTGCAACTTGCTCTTATATTCCCTCTTTTCTTATGGCTAGCAGAGGGAGAGGCGGCGGCAGAGGCAGGGGTAGCGGAAGAGGCGGATTGGGAGCAAGCGCCTTGCCTCCAATGGGACTTTCATTCGCAGATATTCAGGCAATGTCAAGGGAAGGAACCGCCTTATATCCAGTACGAATTTATTCATTTTTTATCGAGTAAAACTTGATATTTCATCTAGCCCATGAGACCTCCAGTTATGACTGAAGCTTCCGAAAAGGAAAAGCGAATAGCTCAACTACAGATCGGATTTGCATCAAGGCTACGAAAATCTGAGTATTATGTCGTAGAATCCACAAAGTCTACTGGTATGCTTGCAAGCGATGTGTAAGTTTCCATTATATGCTCAAGCTGAGTTTCAAGAGTTACCTCGATACTCGGACAAGTATCGACCTTCACCTGCATCCCAGCCAAGACTGAAGCGCAATGATCTGCCACGCCCCCTTTTTCCCTACCGAAATATTCGAAGGTCACTTTAATCCCAAGAAAAAGATGAAAGGTTCACCATTTATCCTCTAAACCCAGTTGATGCTCATCGGATTACAGTCCCGCGGCGGCAAGCTACACAGAAGAAAAAGCTCAATCTCGACGAAATGCTCGACGATGATGAAGCAGTACGTGCTCTGCTCTTATACCATCAACGCGTTAAATAATGGTGCTCGCAGAATGAATCTGGAGAGGAAGGATCAGATGCTGCTGGTTCTCAAGGTGATCCTGACTACGACACCGAAGAAGAGTACGACAACGACTACGCCGAGAACTACTTTGACAATGGAGAAGGAGAAAACCTTGACGATCTTGGAGACGGCGGTGGAGGAGATGAAGGTGGAGGAGGAGGTAAGTATCCTGTTGTGCCCTAACCGATTTCCCTCATCGTTTCTGCAGGCGGCGATTATGATTGAGCTTTGGAGAACATCTGAACCAGTTACATGTGAGTTCCATTGGCATTATTCCATGTTGACGAAACCATAAAATAGTATCGTAGCAGCTCGAGCTTCATTTGTATCAACGAAATTGATGTGTGCGTTAAATATGTCAAACATGATGATCTGCTGGTGATGGAAGAGATATCCGGAAGTGCTTAGCATGAGTACGTTGCTTACAGTAACAATCTTTGCTAGAATCTCCTCTCTTTGACAGTGAGAACTTATCGTCAAGCCGACGTATAAAATCGAGGATGGTTCGCCAAGACCAACCCAAGACCGTTACCACTCGGTCAACATGAACGCTCTCAGACGCAGCTGCCGGACTCAGCTCGTCGCTGACGCATTCGTCGTCGCAGTCCTGTCTGTTGCTCAGATCGTTCTCCTCTATCTCTTATGGATGAAGGATCGTTTCTTCGTTCCTCCAGAACTACTCGTCGCAAGCTTCATCGAGACGGTTCTTGGTGACACTCCTTCTTCAGCTTGCTGCTTTCATCCAACTATCCCTCCTCGTGTGGGGCCTCTTCGGCTTTTGCGCTCATCGGGTGAAATCTAAGGGTGATACGGGGTTCCGACTGGATGGAGATTTCATCAGAGATCTTTTCTTTGGGGTGCTCTACGTACCGCTCTGCCTCGGTGGAGCGTTCTTGACTGCTGCCGCGTCGCGTCCATGGCATACAGGAACCTTTCGAAGGAGGCATCGAGATTTTTTCGAGGATTGTGCCGTTGGTTCTGGTAATTCTCCTCGTCATTCTCGGAATTTATATCATTTATCGCGGTTCACAAAGTCCCTTGTTGCAATCTCCCCCTCACCTTCTTCCTGTTGGGACCCGATATCTGCAGCGACAAGAGACGACCTGATATTCATCATCACCGGATTGCTGCTCTTTGCCTTTGTACGCTCTGTTGGCCGTTTACCCTCGCAGGCTCTTCGCGTTGCTTAACGAGCCCCAAATCCTCACTGTTGTGGACATAGTGAAGCTCAGGAGCAGTATCACCTGCTATCGCCGCGTCCTTGACTGGGTCTGGCATATTGGTGCTATTCTGTGTCATGGCTATCCAGACATGTAGGAGACGGACGTCTAGAGGAGTACTACCACTGCAGCGGGAGATCAGCTTGGACATCATGCATGGCACATAACGCGAGTGATATTTTTCTCTTGCTCCGCAATGCTCAAGCTAGGCTCCCTGTGTTCTCAAAGACGATTCCAGCATCCAAACCATGCGTTGGAAAAGCTAAACCGGAAAATTTACCTCTGCCAATAGCTCGGGGCGAGGTTGTTGCCGGCCTGTGGTTCATAGATCCTTCAAAGGTCTGCTCGATTCATACACGCAGAAGTCGTTTTCACTGCTTCTTAGGTATGTGAATCTTACAGGGCTCCACGAGTCTGAAACGATGGACCAGGAACAGGTTGTCGAACGACGCTTCTCCGAATCTCTTTTTTTTCAGGCTCTATGACTTCGTGGAACATAAAGCTCGATCATGATAGTATGTACAAGTATGTACAGTAGGATGTCGCAGTAACACTGGGCATTCTAGGTTGTAGAACGTTTGTTAGTTTGTACTCTGATTTGCTAACCAACTTCGAGCACTCGTAATTCATGTACTGGTACTGTATGCAATTTTATCTGCCCTCTATGGAACGCGTTACAATTTCGACTTCCTGATTGGCTACTAAACAGGCGCCCGCGGTTTTTTCTGTGTTTTGAACGCTCAGCTTGTATTGAGCGATCTTGAATGCTCGCTCGGACTCGGCTCTTGATTCCTCATATTCCTTGTAGAGCTTTATTTCACACAAAGATCTACCCAATTCGAGGACCCTTCCAGTGGTTACCGATGTCTTCTCCTGCAAGCAATCGAAGAAAAAGCCCCAGCATTCGATGAAAAAGGGCCAGGCAAACGTCCTCGCGCTCCATCCCCGCTTTCACAAGAAGAAAAACAAGCCAAAAGGGCTAAATCTATAGCCAAAGCCTCAGCTAAACGGCTGAAGAAACAACGAGGACATATTCCAGAGGCCTGCACTGTTGAGGATGTTCGATGGAAAGATATCGTCAGTATTATTGGAAAGGACGTTGTAGATAAAGCCATAGAAGATGGGGAGGAGTTTGATTCACCATTTCCTTTCAAGTCGGAAGTGGAATTGGAGGTCAAAGCGATATCTTCGAATGGTACGTCTACATATCAAAACTGAGGCGCGAGACAGACGAACATGTTTAGGTATCTAGGTGAGGGCCTGGCCCAATCAGACGAGGAAGGTGCACGACCATGGGTGGTCGTTATTCCCTTTTGCCTTCCAGGCGAACGTGTAAAATGCCGTGTCTACAAGAACGATAGGATGCATAGTCTCTGTAGGTACTCTTCCAAAGCCAAACCACGCAAGTTTCTCATTCCACCACGATCTTCTAGCCGATTTTATACAGATCGTTCGACCTAATCCCGAGCTTCGAGACGACGAGAGGGTGAAATGCCAATACTTTTCCAAGTGCGGAGGCTGTCAGTATCAGGTAAGAACGACTGCCAGGTTCTTTCTCCGATGACTAACTTATTTTGTCATTTAGATGCTTTCCTATGAAACTCAGCTCGCGTTTAAGCGGAACGTAGTGGTAAAAGCTTACAAAAACTATTCTGGTATGTTTCACTCGCTTACTTGACTTTCGCAAGTCTCAATGTGCCCCTAGATCTTCCCGAATCCAGTATTCCTGAAATTCAGCCTACCATTGGTTCACCACTGCAATATGGTTATCGAACGAAGATCACACCTCATTTCCAGGCTCCGCCGAGCAAAATAGATCGAACTGGTCTTGAAGCTCAGGTTGCAGACGGTACCAAGCCACATTGGTTGCAGATTGGGTTTAACGTCCAGGGCCAAAATAAAGTCTTTGATATCGAGGTGCAACAAATATCATCTCTGCATCCTCCGTCCACTGACCTTTATCTAGGAATGTCCCATTGCAACTCCTGTCATCAACAAGGCAATACCTGAAATATTCGAGAATGTAGTGAAGTAAGCTCTATTTTC
Organism: Gymnopus androsaceus JB14; assembly: GCA_009733575.1. Taxonomy (NCBI): domain Eukaryota; kingdom Fungi; phylum Basidiomycota; class Agaricomycetes; order Agaricales; family Omphalotaceae; genus Gymnopus; species Gymnopus androsaceus. The sequence continues at coordinate 488,245 of ML769393.1, forward strand.
GTATTGAGAGCTCTCTCGCTGACCCCTCTACCTAGGACCATACACACTTACAAAAGAGGAGCCACCCTCTTGCTCCGGGAGTCGCTTGACACTTCCGTGGACCCTGATCCAAGCGACACGAGCAAGGACAAGCAGGTATGCGTTACCAACAGCAATGCATCCATTCGAGAACGAGTAGGAGGTTTCCTATTTGAATACCTTGCTGGCTCGTTCTTCCAGAACAACAATTCCATCCTCCCATCATTAACTTCCTACGTTCGTGAAGCCATAAGTGCGCTTTATCCCGATCCTAACGATCCCAATCACCCTACCCACCTCATCGACACATATTGTGGGTCTGGCTTGTTCGCTATCACCCTTTCGCCCGACTTTTCTACGGTAGCAGGTATCGAGATCTCTGCCGACTCTATCCTGTACGCGAAACACAACGCAAAATTGAACAATATTGCACCAGAAAAGATGTCGTTCCGCAAGGGTGATGCAGCAGAGATTTTCAAATCCGTTTCGGATTTCCCTGCTGAAAAAACGGTCATGGTTATCGATCCGCCGAGGAAAGGTTGTGATGATCCTTTCATCAAGCAGCTACTGGAATTCCGACCAAAGGTGGTGGCTTATGTGAGCTGTAACGTGCATACGCAAGCTAGGGATGTTGGGAAAATCCTTAGAGCTACTCTAGATGTGGTAGAGGGTGAGGGGAAGAAGTACGTGCTGGAGAGTTTGCGAGGGTTCGATCTGTTTCCACAAACTGCACACGTTGAATCTGTAGCGATTCTTAGACTTGTTTAGCATATTGTTTAGCATATTGCTACATACATATGTACATATACAACTTGATTGGCAATGCTTTTTCTATGCCGTGCTAGACTCGAACCAGTACCTTTTGCACGGCAGTGATGAGAGTCGATCACTCCGTCGGCAAAGGCTTTGATCGATTCAGACTAATCATCAAAACTCACAGAAGCTACTGGCACGAGTCTAATGCCGTGCGCTTTTACGCTCCACGTGGCGTGCTTGATCCTGTAAGCGCTCTTCTTTCTAACTCTTTCCTTACGTTCATATCTACTCCCAAATTTGCTGTTCTAATGTCGCGATGGAGTCAGTATGATGAGGTATGTCTAGTACTGCTTTTCAACCTAACCACTGACATCGTGCTAAAAGGACAGTTACCGTTTGCCCGAAGGGATGAAGCGTATCGGTTATGATTCTGATACTGGAAGGTATTTATTCAGAGACCAGACAGGCTCAATCTGGCAAGGAGGGGAGGGCGCTGAATTTGGTGAGATGACTCGAGGTATGTATCATCCATTACTGGGTTGGATGCACAATAGAGCGTATTAGCCAGTTTGATACTAGAAACCTGATTGGCTGGAAAATGCTCCAACAATACAAAACTTCCTAATCGAAAAAGTTTACGACGTGTGGCTAATACGCTCTAATTAATAAACTATTCTAGTCTCCCATGGTCGTCGTCCTGAACCCGATGAACAGGAAGCACAGACTCCTTTGCGTGCTGACGGATATCAGCCAATAGCAACCGGCGATGTGAGTGTCTATCCCAAAGTGTCTACATCCATACGTAGACTCACCTTCTTCAGAGCGAACCCCTTGCTTTCCGACATCAGATGAACGCAAGTGCTTACCGGACGCTTGCTCCGTTCTTTTTGCTTGTCGGAGTTACAGTGCTGCTCATCTGGAAGTTCATATTCTCCTACGGATGGTCTGAGCCCCAAAGTCCATGCCCTGGAAATGCAACCACGCCGTACATGGTCCAACCAGGCGAGTATTGCTGGGAGATTGCCCACACCCATAATTGCACTTTGGACGAGCTGGAACTCTTGAATCCCGATGTTAACTGCGATAGTTTACGCCCAGGGACTGTTGTGTGTCTACCGCTCGTCGTGCCAGCGCCATCGCCATCGCAATCACTTTGATTGTCGACTCATCTATCTCGTATTGATATATCTACTCCTGGGACTTTATATTTAAGGATGCTTGTATTCTCATCGTCGCACTAATGGAATCATGCCTGTTGTTCGCCGCTCCGGATGCTTTGCAATTCCACTTCCTTACCCTTCTATCTAGCCGGCTAACTTCTCTCTTCTTCCCCGTGATTTTGTCGAAGAAAGCAGAAACTAGTTGTCGCGCTCCTGTCTCTTAAGCTAGAGCTTTCGATGGTTAGTCTTCCAGAGTTGTGACTCGTTCGACAAATTGATGTCTTGAAGTCTAGCTTCTAGTTCCTTCTTGGTTCCTTCCCTTCAACCACTGCTTTAATTCACATGCTTGAGCAACTTTTAAGCTTTAACTCGTGCAACTATCCTACCCCCTCCCTGTTTTATGCCAAGACGGCTTTCGAACAGTCACGTTCTCGTCCGACATATACTCCATGAATTCAGAGCATCATCATCTGACTCTAGGCATCGTATGCTTCCAATACGTCCGGCATTCGTTCTGTGTGCACTGAGCGTATAAATTCTTCAGGAAGAATCAGGTTGGTCGGTTGAGACCCTGCGTCGTCCATCTCACACACAGAAGTAACGCCATGATTGCCAGCTTCCGCACCCTTGCTTTCACTGTTCTGAGCTTCCTGCTCCTCAATGTTACAGGAGTTCCTACTGCGCAGGTATCAGACTCATCGGACTCATCGGACCTCTCGGAGGATTGACCATCGGCGAAATCATCAACGCGCTCGGTATTGGACTTGTTAAGAACATCAATACTTTTATTACGGTGGGTTCTGTCTGGTCTAGTGAATTTTAATGGACTCACACTTGTTATTCCTCTCCTAGCTTGACTCGCTCGTAACCAACCTTGTTTCGTGAGCTTTTTTCCTTAGTTTAAAGTGCTTCACTAATGGTGCGAGGAATGTAGGGTTAACTTCACCGGTAATAGTTTTTCTGGAATGACAGTACTACCAGCTTAAATATCTGGAACAGTCGAAAACCCATTGATTATCGAGCTTACTCTCGATAGTGTGTCGAGTACTGCTGGGCTCAATGGCACAGTTTATGCGACATTTAATCATACCTTTTCTCCCCCCGTGGTCGTTCCCATTCTGGGTTCAGCAAATTCTGGCGTTATTGACAATGTGTTCTTGCCGCAAGGTCGGTCCTACTGAAAAACTGACCTGTGGAATAGAATTTGAACTTCTCATCTTAATACCAGGGGCTACCGAGACATTGAATATCATTCCTTTCGGTGTGCTCGACCTCTTGGATACGAATGTTAATGTTCGGTGAGTAACATAGTGCAATCCCATCCAGTAGAATATCTAATTTCCTTCAAGTGCTGGATCGATTTTTGGAATTGGGGGTATTCCCATTGCGATTGATGGGCTCGTGAGTCTGATTTCACTTGCTCTGACAGCTGCGCTCACTTGGTTACACAGGTCCAAGATAATGTCCCTACTACGTGAGTTGTGCTTTTTTGGAATAAGCCTTCATCGCTGACAATGTTCTGTAGGTACACTTTGGATCTCACGGACTAAGAGGGACCATTCAATATGCTACACCTAATGCTCTTCTTGTTGTACTCTTGGTTGTACTGGCTCTTTACAAATGATGAAATAAAACCGAAGTTTATACCCCAAGAACATATAGTAGCATATGTACATTATGGTTACAGATCCTTGCTATCCAGTCCCTCACTGGTCCTCTAAATAGTCAAGATATTGATAGATTTCAGTTTGCCGCGTCTACCTCTCTAAGGAAAATAATTATCAACACCAGAGCAACACTCGAGGAGTAGGACAGTACAAACCTTGAGAAGAAGTAACCTGCAGTCATCCAGCATGACTTCATTCGCGCTGAAAGTATCCTCGCTGACGACTTCCACATAGGGAAGACAGCTAACGATGTTCTTTCGGAACACGCCTCGGACGTTGACCTTGGAGGGTCCGGTAACGACGCGTTGATATCCACCTCGATCTCGTACTATGTCATGGGAGACCTCTTGACCATCACATAGATGAGAATGTGAGGACGTCGACGAGGACAAGGAAATTGGAGGCGAAGGAGGCTCTTCAACATCCATCGCCAATTCCTCTGTGGCTTTGGAAACAGAATAAGGATTGAAGTCCCTTACGCGAAGGAATTTCGGCAGTGGCCCTGCGCGTCCCATATGACTACTTTCGATGTCTCCAGCAGAAATAGCCACATCATTAATAAATACGAAATCCTCTGCGTCGGAATCTTCGCCGTCGTTATCTTCGTTGACAGAATCATCGTCGCTACTAACCGACTCTTTCCCGGCATCCTCACGATGTATCAGTGAATCCAGACCAGCTCTGTCGAGAACACAGTCGACAGTCCGTAGTCCGTAGATAGAGTGCTGCCAGTCTTTACTCAGACACTCTCTGAACCAGCGAGTGCTCTGTGGCCCCCAGACTTCCCATGGGATGGGCAATATAGGACTGTGGTTCCGTGAGGACCTCGGGGGTGTTATTCGGCCAGAGGATGATGGAGAAATGTTTAAAAGCATGGATGATGGCCCCGCATAGGTGGCTTGGGGTTCAGGGAAGTTAAGGAGGTCGTGTGAAGAGCCGTCCAGTGAAACAGAAGATGCAGAGGAAGGAACACTTGAGGGAGAGGGCGCGTAGTCGGACTCGGAAGGAGACGGAGAGGAGGAAAAAGATGGGCTACTTCCATTAGAAGAGGTTGAAGCGGGAGGAGATGGAGTGGTAATGGCTCTAGCAGAATTTGAACTTGTCCAAGGAAAAGGGACATTTATGTCCACATTTTCCGAGTAATTCCGCCATTCTGGAGGCGGATTCAAGAACGTTTTGGCACGGAAGAAGAAAACGAACGGATACACGGTGTCCCTATCGGTGAAGGCAGGCTGGAACACATATACACAACATGCGAGCAGACGGTCCTCCGGGGAGCTATAGTAGGTTTTTCTCTCTCCTGCAGGTCCCGGAAAGTAGCCTGGAGATGGGTTGCTATTGAGGCTGAGATACCAAAAACTGTACGCATCGGACAGGATTGGTAACGCGTAACGGGCGCGCATAGCTGGATTTACAGGATCCGAAATGGGATCCGAGAAGTTGTAGACTTCAAGCAATCCATTGGGTCTCACAAGAAGAAAATGGTCTTCCGAAAGGAATGTAAAATCATCAATGCCGGAAAAGCAGTTTAGTGCGCACTGTGGGAATGTCAGTATAACGGCAGATGGACTGAAAGAACCTCGTACAGAGTTCGGAGATGGTGTACGCCATTTGAACACTGGAAACTACCATAAGGATTATGAGAAAATATGTTTGGTTATAGACACACCCTCAAAATGCCCTCGCATAGACCCCGATGTCTCCTTGATGAGGAAGCCAACTACACCGCCCGACACTTGAATTCGGACAGCACCTTCGGTCCCGTCGAAGCCTTCCCGCACTTGAAACGATTGTAAAGTCGGTGTTGGTGCATTTGGGTGAGGCTCATTCGTTGAAAGTGTGCGCAAATGTAGATCATACAAGTACGGAGAACTAGCGCGCTCGTTAGCTGCAGAACACAAATGAGTAAAATAGAGAATAGAAGACCGACTTTTGATTCAAAGAGAGCAGCACTAGTAAATCCTGCGCAGGATCCATCGTAAAATCAATGATGTTGTCGACTTCGGAGAAGGTATACGTTAGGTTGCGTTGTTCGCCAGACTCGACACTCGGAAGATCATAGAAAGTGATTTTTGTGGTACGTCTATCGGTCTCCTTTCCAATCCCATAGGTACCTCCCGTAAACTCGTACACTGTGCCCGAATGTGCAAGCTTGAGTTTATGACGAGACTTGACACTAAGAGTCCTGAATGCATGTTCCCGTTCCCTCAGCATCCGAAGAGAAAAGGAAGGCTCGGAATTTAAAGGAATAGCTGATAGCATTCGGGCCCTTGCGAGTTCAATGGTATATTGCAGAGCGGAAGAGTCATTGATAATTCTCCGTAGACGTCTAGCGATCTAAGAAAGAATTAAATCAGCTTCAAAGATAAAATAGAATGCAATTGAGCAAACCAGATTGCATTGAAGCAAGTCTTTGACAGAAAGAAAGCAGAGGACATGGCAGACAAGTTCCACTGGCAAGTGGAAGAATGAGAGTGTCATGGTGGTACTTAAATGGAAGAAGTAATCCTGGCGCTTGGATCCGATAGGCGCTTGCAAGAGGGCGCTTAATTTTCAATTCTTCATTGCTCATCGCCATTCTCCACGTCAAAAGCCGAGACCCTACTTGCTCTTTTCGTCGACCACATTTCGGAGCATGTCAAATAACGGAGAAAGTTCGTCTTCGTCTTCGTCTACTGCTCGCTCAATGAACGCTTTTTCTGCAGGAGAAATGAGATCATCTCTGGATAGTGAACGGAGCAATCCCGAATCTCCAATACACGTCAATGGTCATGACAATACCGACGACGCGGAGGAACCCTTGGAGCCGATAGAGCGACTGCAGCGAGAGCTGCAAAGGACTCGAGATGAGAAAGAGGCGTTGGGGACCCAGTATCGCAATCTACTCGCCAAATTAACCGCAATGCGTACAACACTGGGTAATAAACTAAAGAAGGATGCTGTGTGTACCTCTTTTGCCTCTCAAATATTTTTTAGGCTCACTCTGCATAGGAAGAACTGGACCGTACTGAGCAGCTGGTCCAACAATTAACTGCGCAAAATGACGACCTAACTTCCACCGTGGAAACTCTAAAAGAGGAGCTTATAGCTACCTCTGATGAATCTGCACGCACAGCGGCAGAACTTGATAATTTGCGGAATCGCGCCTTCCAAGAAAGCGCGCAGGAAAGTATGCTGCGAGAGCGGGAGCTACGGGAAACACAGACCGAGTTGGAACGATGTAGACTGGAACGTGATGAATGGGAGAGGATTGCATTGCAAGAAAAGGCATATTCCGAGGATGCGAGGTCGTCACTAGAGTCAATCACCAGGGACCTAGAGTACGAAAAAGAAGCGCACGCGAGGGAAGCGACAGAACTTGAGCTTGCGAGGGAAAGGGGAGATAATCTTCAGTCTGTGCTCCAAGATTTCCAAGCTGGTATTATCATCTTATCCCTCCAAAGTTCCTTCTTCTGAACGTCACCCGTAGCAAAGGAGCACGAGCTGCGGCAGGCGGTCAGGGACTACGAATCACAACTGGCGCAAGTTACTCAATCTCTGGCCGAGTTCAAGCACCGAGCGTTGACAGCAGAGGTAAATCAAACACCCTTTTCTTGGTGTTCTCATTATGACCTTCTATATAGATGAATTTGGAAGAGTCGCAAACGAACACTTCACGAACACAAGAGCTAGAAAAGGAAGTCAAGGAAAAGACAGTCCTTGTCAACAAACTACGGCATGAAAGTAAGATTAACGGTTCCTCCTTCCCCGTGTTCAATGCCTCATCTAGCTCCTAGCTGTCATCATAAACGAGCATCTAATGGAGGCGCTTCGACGCCTAAGAAAAAACTCCTCAGACACCAATGTGGATAGACGACTGGTCACCAACGTCCTTCTTTCCTTCATTACGACTCCTCGAGCTGATCCTAAGCGTTTTGAAATGTTATCATTACTCGCCTCCATTTTGTCTTGGTCAGATATGGAACGCGAAAAGGCAGGGCTACAACGATCCCACCAACCCGCCGTCACCTCACCCTCTTCATCCTTCTGGCGGCGGACGTCCTCTTCAGAAGGTCCAAAGGGAGCAGAGCTACAAAAGACGGATGAAACGGAGGTATATTTATTTATTATAGTAAAAACCCGATCCAAGCTAACCTATGCACTGTAGTCGTTCTCTCGACTTTGGGTAGAATTTCTTCTTACTGAGGCGGCATCGGGAGAGTCGCAATCTACAACCACGAGTCCCTCACGGACAAATACTTCTCTTCCTGGAAGTCCCACACTGAATGGATTTTCATTGCCAAACTCAACAAACCTCAGTCCGCCTGCCCCTGGCTCACAACGGCGCATGTCGTCATTTGGATCTCTAGCTGGAATGGCCAGCTCGCCAAATCTCTCTCTAGGTGGTTCGCCCCCGCCACGGAAAGGGAAGGAAAAGATGATCTTAGAGTCAGATACCTAAACTTGTTTAAGCTACTTCTTCTCAGACGATTTTGGTTCCTGGCTGTTCTCGGATTATTTGCGGGCTAAGTACATTGTATTATTCGTCAATATATTAAGTATCTACGTACAAGTAACTTATAAGTGCAGTAACTTGACAAAAACTGGACTACACTACAATTCCAAAGACTGTACTATGCGAGTACGGGCGTCGAATAGTATCCTACGCTATACAGTACTTTCTGGGAATCTGCTCCTCCGAATCTATACCTTGTTAAATATAGGCGCGGCAGATTTATCTGAGGACCAGGCAAGAGTCAAGGGACGATCTGGATTCAAATTTAGGCGCTTGTCGCATCGAGCGCTCCTCCAAACTTGTTCCCATCTTACGGCGGTGCTTTTTGAATTTTTTACTGCTCGATTTGATCCCAGAATCTAGTACGGTTCCAATTCTCCGACGCTCAGTTCAGTTCAGAGACTACAAGCCATGGTCGCATCCGTTCTTCCATTCTCAAGTAACTTGCGTTCTCATCATCTCTACGGTCGCGCGCGCGGGACCGGCCAACTCTCCTTTCGTAGCCTTTTGTATATTCTGCTTGCCAACCACTTCCGACCATGGTAGGCTCATTTAATTTTAGCGCAGCTCAGAGCTGTAACCCAGGAACTCTAAACTAATAGCAAACTAACCTGTACTGAGCCAGCGGCAGCGCCACTGATGAAAACTTTTTGTTCCAATCCATCCAATATAGTCAATATAGTCTAAGCCCAATGGTAGTTGACGCTTGACAGAACAAGGAACGACTCGAACTTTCTCTCCTCGACCAGCTCTCAGCCCTCAACTATCACCTATGTCCACGCATTTCAACAGATACCTGAGTGAATCTAGTACCATTGCTGCTACTGCGAGTTCTACGACCTCTAAAATTAATGAAGGATCAAAGCCAAGCCCGAAAGAAGACCAATTCAACTACCAGAAAGGTATTTCATTATTCTTCATCTCCGTTATTGATCTAATTTCTTGAAATTAACAGTACCACCCAGGAGCAATGATTCTGACGATGACTACGAGCAGAGGTTTGCCGAGGATCCTATGTTTGAGGAAACAGGTCCAAATGCTCGAGTTTGGCGGACATATCTAGTGGAAAGCGCAGCTTTTGACGAAAATATGGTTGGAGAGGCTCGAGATGGCTTGGATTCAATGTTAATCTTCGTTAGTACACCATCCTTCCGAAACTAAATGCACACAGTTAATTCAATGTATACTAGGCTGGTCTTTTCTCCTCAGTCGTCACTTCTTTTCTCATTCAAACATTCCAAAACCTCCAGCCTCCAGTTGTAGCGATGTTGCTTTCTGAGATCGCTACCGTACAGCGTGCAACTGCGGGAAACATTCTTTTACCGCCCTCGAATATCACCGCTATTTTGAATCTGGCAAACCCAGATACAACAAACTTCGGTCTGTGGATCACCGGCATTTGGGTCTTCAGTCTCTCGCTCTCCCTTATCGTCGCCCTGGCCTCTGTTTTAGTGAAACAATGGCTTTATCATTACTTATCCCTTCCTTCTGGAACCTCAGGAGAGCGAAGTCGCCTTCGACATTATCGCTATATTGGGTTTCAGAGGTGGCACGTTTTGACTATCATCGGATCTCTTCCTGTCATCATGCACCTCTCACTCGCACTATTCTTTGCCGGGCTTTTCATGTTTTTGCGCCCTGTTAGCCCACCCAATAGCCAAACGCTGTCGAACGTCATAGGCAGCTTCACTCTCTTTGTTTATGTGCTCTATCTAGCCACAAATATCCTCCCGATATTTTCCCCCCAGTGTCCATACCAGACACCTTTATCCGCATTCCTCTTCAAAGTCAGGGCACTAATACTTCCATCACGGAGTCAATCAAAGGCGACTCCTGGGCAGAGTCAGCCTTCATCCCTGAAAGGCTCGGAAGGATCTGCAGTGCGTGCTACCTATGATAGCCTATCCCTACAGTCCCTACACTGGCTGTACACCATGTCTTCCAATCCATCTGTCCACAGTGTTGTCATTCAAGCTATTGGAGGCCTTCCTGTATCATTGAAATCAGAAGTTGGCTATTTGTTTTCTGAATGCGCTCAAGATATCGAGCGTTTGCTACTAAAGTGCACGACGGACGTTCCTGGTTCCCTTTCACGGCAGGCTATGGTTGGGCTAGAGACTGTTACGGAGAGGATATGCAGAACTATTTCATTCCTGTCTGCATCGTCCTCACTTTTCAACTCCTTTGTCTGGGCATCCCCTGCTACCTTCTCGGGAGCAGTGACCTTTCCGACATCTAACAGCCCCTACTTCGAGGCCAGCTCACTTTCGATGGATCTCAAGAAAGGGATCAGGAGTATCCAAGAGTATCGCGCGTTTATTTCCGCCCATCATCTTGACCTTCTGCATCACCCGGTGGTGTGGAATCGGCTCTTGTACAATGCTCTTGAGAACGATGCTTTTGCAAAGTTCAGTGAGCATGGTGGCGAGGAGGATGCAGTTTTTTGCCTCGCAATCCTCAGAGCTATATGGCCTTACCCATCTTCACCTCCGAGCCCGGATTCATTAACCATGACAATGGCAGACGCGATACATACCCATTGGCGGAAAGAGTATGTAAACTACCTTCGCAGGAAATTTTTGGAGATGCTTTTGCCTTTCAATCACTACTCGGATGATAACACCAGTGATCAGAGATTGGTCGCAGCCATGGAATTTGCGTTATTTCACATTGCGAAGACTCCAAACACCCTCGAAAGCAGCCATTGGCATATCATCGACTATATATTTGCCCACCATGATTTTACAGCGACTAATCCTTATTTTCCCAGTTTTGTTGTTCGTCTCATTGAGAAGAGCAATATCCTGGTATGCGAAACCCCACTGGATTCTGAGTATGATATTGTATTGCATCGTCGTGCGACGATTTTGCACGTCTACGAGAGGACTAGGATGAATTCTGCTCAGGCAAGTAATAGGCTGTCCAACAGTGGATCGGAGTTCGCACTGCTCCCCCGTGCTATTGAAAGGACCTTCCAAAGCATGCAAGACCTAGTTGACCGCCCGGACTCTACCATGTCTGAGGCATCATCACTACTGTTCGTGCATGCATTGGATGTTCTTTCGCTCGCCCTTCGAAATGGTGTTCCGGATGCTTATCAGATTGCCATGGATTATCGTTGCTTAGAGCTTCTTCACAAAGTCGAAGCAAAAAGGCGGGAAATTAACAATCACCCCCACAACATCCGATTTATTGACTGCTATATCGCCGGCCTAAAAAGACTCACCCTCGCGTTGAAAGAGCCTGGTATCGACTATCTTTTCCATTCTACAAATCTGCGCCTTGTAGTCTTGATCTCCCACACCATTTCCGCTGTGGACAGAGACGCAGATGATGCATCTCAACTTCCGAGACTGCTACAGTGTCGCTGAACAAGCTCACCCAACTACGTCCCGATGCTCAGATCTGGACTGGCTGCCTACACTGGTTGAGCCGTGTAATGGATTGGGCAGTGGACGTCAATAACGGGAGTAGGAGGACTGAGGAAGACGTACGCCTACGCCAAATTCAAAATTTCGTCAAAGAGAGGCTTGGAGAAGAGTGGCTGGGCACTGTGCTGCATCTGCATATGAGACTATTGGAGCTACAACCGTATAGGCCATCGCCGTTCATCCGAGAACTCCAGGAGACCATCAGGTGGCTTGAAGACTTTGTTCAACATTGATGTTATAGTGTGTAAAGATGGAAGTGTATCGCACTATTAGTATACCCTACTTATTTGTATTATATACCAGCGAACCGTCGTGTACACTGTAATTTTGAAGAGACAGGCCGCACTAGAAATAAGCGCGATCTATCGCTTCACGATCATCGTTTATTTAAAATCCTATCTACATACATACTCTCATATCCGCTATAGCTACTCGACTATCTTACTCACCTCTCTAATATCTCGGAACCGACAGCCAGATCGAAATGTCTTTATTTTCTACTCTCCCTCGTAGCAAAGGCGTCCTGAGGACCTTTCGATCAGCAGTCCTTTTTACCAGATTCGGAATCACCACCTCGAGTCTTTCCTATCAAACCCGGTCCTGTAATTATACGCCTCTGATCAGCCAAGAGCTAATACCAACCACTAACTTCAGGAAAAAAACCAACTTCACCATCCTGAAGCATTGTACTTTCCAGGTCCAATGAAATCAGAACATCATCTATACCGTATTTCCCCTATACCCGGCTCCATCATACCCTCTCCTTCTCCTGCTCTCATAGAGAGACTCGAAATCCAGCACATAGTGTATCTGGATGCACAGAGCAGCAGAAGCCCCTACGACGTTGTCCGTTTGAATGTCACCCGGGATTTAGCCAATACATACACTGAACTCAAGGACTATCACAAAGCACTCCAAATTATCGATGACGCTATTTACGCTGCTGCAGGTGATGATGCCGCCAAACAGGAGTTTGGAGAAGCATTTGAAGATTCGGGTGTGTTTTATAAAGACGTGGAAGACGTTGATCGGTCCAAACTGGACAAAGTCTTTGACTCCTACCAAGCCGTCGATGATCTGTTGGATGTCAGGGAATCATTGATACGTGTGATGGATCTGGAAATGCCGGGCTGGGAAGCAAAGGTATTAGTGGAGGCAGGGGAGAAAGGGGGATCGAGTGAACCGGCCAACAATGACTCTCCGGTTCGTCCAGCGGAGTCTGTGAGGATTGAGAGAGATGGATCCTGATATATCATATTCCTTTTCTCTGTAGTAGTTTTTTTGGGAGACGCACTAATTCGGACCCTACTAACGCGTCATTGGTATAAATAGAGAAAAGAATATTTACGATGTTACGGATGTAGTATATCTTGAGTGACGTGACGACGTTGAATGCGGTAATTTAGACGCTCATGTTATCGGATCATCGTCCGAATATTTTAATATATACCGAAAAGACTTTTTTTTCTCGAGTCACTTCAAACTTGCTTCAACCTTCCATGGGAGCTACTACGACAGAGACTGTTATACCAGTTCCTCTTGGGCTACCGGTGCCACCATTTACACCTCATGCTATATCTGTTTCTCTTCCTACCTGGCGTGATAATGTCGGATACGAAGAAGGAGACAAAAGAGTAATGGATTCTATGGTTTGCGGGTATCCTAGATTCTTTATTGGCCTCGGAATTCAAAAAGTAATGCTCGGAATACTTTCGTTTATTTTTATGCTCATTTTTTTCATAGCTAGCGAACATATGCGCTCAGAAATTCGGTGCTCCAGGCGAAAGCGCTATGCTTTTCCCAACTCAAAAGACTGCTGATGCTTGCCGTTCCTTCATACACGATCGTTCATCCTTGGAAGGAGCTCCTGCTCACGCTCGATTGATTCAGCTTTTAATTTGTCCAGAGGATAAGGCAAATAAAGCTGTTCTTGTTAACTCCGAGGACTGTAATTGTAACGGTTCTGCCTCTTTATTGGACCTTCATATCGTCCTTTTTCCTATGGAGGCTTTTCCTCTGGCTAAGCAGTTTTGGCAACATTGCGGAGCTGGTATATCCAGTCGTCTTGCGGAGCAATGTCTTTCTCTCCTACCAGAAGGCTCTCCGTCCATCACTTCTTCACCTCCACCACCCTTTGCCCGTCGTATACCCTTCAAAACATCTAATCGGCACTATTCTGTCAAGGAAACTCGAAGAGTTTCTCCTCCTACAGCCGTCGAAGACTTGAACGCTGACCACAGTGTCTATTTGGAGGAGAGATACGGGCGAAACCTGCCAATAACGGCGGCGGCGGCAGCCAAACGAGCTCTTCGTCGCAGGATCTCTGGTGTACTATTGCGAGATGACCGTAGCTCTGATAATGCTGGCGATCAAAACCTGCAGCTTGGTCCTAGTGCTCGAGGTGTGAGTGAGGTATCCGAAACGGATGTTTACCTCTATCCAGGAGGCATGAACGCGATTTGGAACGCGCATCAACTGGCTTTGGGCACTCGACCACCGGCAAAGAGCGTTTGTTTTGGGTATGCTGTTCTTTGGTTCGTTCGTCCTGTGCCTCTTGGCTAATACTTCCACAGGTTTCCATACATCGATACTTTGAAAGTTCTTCAGAAATGGGGTCCTGGATGTCATTTCCTCGGTCACGGTCTCGATAGCGATATTGACGAGCTGGAGAATATTCTCGAGGAGGAGTCCAAGTTGGATCCATCCAAGCCACCAATCCTGGCACTTTTCACCGAGTTTCCTTCTAATCCTCTATTACGCTCTGCAGACCTACCACGTCTCCGAAACTGGCAGACAAATATGATTTTTTAATCGTTGTTGACGAAACCGTTGGCAATTTCATGAACGTGGAGGTCTTACCATTTGCCGACATGGTTGTTAGCAGCTTGACCAAGGTGTTCAGTGGATCGTCGAACGTTATGGGTGGAAGGTATGGAATTAAGTCATTTTCCTCCTCTTTCTATCTAACGTTCTTGTTAGTCTCGTTCTCAACCCCAAAAGACGTCATTACGCATCTTTGAAATCCTACCTAGAATTAAACTACGAAGACATCTACTTTGACGAGGACGCTATCTTCATGGAACGAAACTCACGCGACGTCCAAAGACGTATCAAAGTCATCGACCATAACACCGAAACGATCTGTGATTTCCTGATACTCCCGTTCGCGTGCCGCTGGCGTTCCCAACGCCATTATCAAGGACGTGGCGTATCCCAAATACAGCACCCCCGAACATTACAACCGCTGTCGTATCAAAGAGAATAGTGCAAACTGGAACTCAGACTGGTGGCTATGGTGGTTTATTCTCCATAACGTTCACGTCAGGTAGCAGCATCTCATGCGTTCTTCGATGCATTGCCATGCCACAAAGGACCCAGTTTGGGAACCAATTTCACGCTCGCTTCTCCGTTCACTATCCTTGCTCATTTCACCGAGTTGGATTGGGCAGCGCAGTATGGTGTTGAAGCGGATTTGGTGAGGGATTAGTGTCGGGATGGAGGACACTGATGTGTTGCTAGCTGGGTTCGATTTGGCTTTGAAAGCCGCTAAAGCTGCGCATGAAACGTCTTGATGTTTTTGCTTGCTCTAATCAGTTACCCTCATCGATACCGTTGCTTTCTTTTCCTTCTTTATCATCCTCCAACAGGACTTAATCTTATTATTATTACACCAGCATTGATATCTTCATTTGTATCCAACTACAAGCAGCTTACGATCTAAACCTATGTAGCATTCGGTTATCTGACTAGTTTTATATGTAAATATAACATATACCTTCATACCGTGGAATAAAAGCCTCGGACTTCTAAGCCTAGACAACCTAGAAGAGTGTCGAACGATCTGTGTCTGAGTCTAGGAAGCGTAACGACTTCAGATGTGAGGCAGCGCGCTAAGCTGGTAGAAATTCGTTTTGTAGCTTCCGTCGAGAATTATGTAGCTTCCGTCGAGAATTATGTAGCGGAGCCGCGGTTGAGCCTCACAGGAACTATACGCCTCTTGGCTGAGCTGCCGTTTGACGGAACGACATATCCCGATAAAGATGAGACTAAACGAGTCCTTTCCGTTGGACCGTCGGACGGGGGAGGAATTACTTGAACAAGACTCTGCGCATCGACGTTATGGATTTCAATGCTTCCATTAGGCAAAATAGCTGCGACGTGAGGTAAGTCTAGACCTACAGGATATAGCGCACATGAGATTTGAAGATGATAAAGAGCCCAGCACGTACATATAGAGGTAGGGTGTTGCGGCCACGACAGCGTTCCACGAACAGGATCTCCGGCTGTGCTAAGGAATATACCCATAGAGTTCTGACCTGTCCACGACACGACAAGAAAGTCGTTTTCTCCAGTGGGCACAACGAACGGTTTTATAACCAAATCCGGACGGTCAAAGTCTTGGTTTAAAGGGAGGATAGGGAAGATCTCTGCATTTTCCAAATTGAGGATGTTATAATGCTCTTTATTTGCGATACAAATCGAAGAACCAATCCGGCGCGCAAGAGTTCCGCCATCTGGAAGAGGGATTTCCTTTATTGAAAACAGTCAAGACGGGTAGGTCGCCCAGACAAGCTGTACATACCTTTTGGTAGAACAAGCGATCTCGTAGGGAGAACATTGCAAGAGTATTCCTCTTTATTACACAAAAGTCCACAGGTTCCATTCGATGTGCGGGTACAGAGGCTGGTGGCGCTGGCTTCATGAGATGGTTCTGGTCTACAGCAAAGGTGACGACGTGACGGATGGGTTTGATTATTTGATATGAAACAACGTCGAGGTTGGGCAGAGTGTAGAAATGGATCTGATTGTCTGACAAGACCAGGGCACGAGAAATGCTGGGTAAGAGGACAATTTCGTCCACTGGTTTGTCGTTTGGCACGCTCTGACGCGACAGAATGGTATATGATTCAGTCTAATCATAGGTTTTGAGCATTGGCTGAATAAATTATGCTTGAAACACACCTTACTGGGATCATCCTGGACAGCAAAGCGCATGAGTTCACCGTTCGAACATCCAATGTACAACTCCGAGCCTGGTTTCAAAGTTTAAGTATTGTTCTGAATAGCCTCTACTTTAACATTATTGACCTAGGGCTTGCCCACATCGCACTTCAATACCCTGCAAGACAGATTCAGGAAGCTCTAGATCATAAGTAAGAAGCTTTCAAGGAAAGAAAAGTAGCTCACCACTAAATACACTAGGGATAAGTTCCTGGATTTGGTATGGAGGTACTGCTGAAGCCATTGTTGTGGATAAGATGGGCTAGGCTGGGGAGTGAGATCGAGACTCGAAAGTAGAGTCTACGAGTGAACGTTAGTGTCAGTTTTGAGTTTGGCTGGGCTTGCCCAGGCTCACACGAGAAGCGGGACTAAAGACGGCCGTACTAGGTTACAAGCCAGTGTAAAGGGTGGGAGGTTAAGAGAACTGAAAACGACGCTGTGACGCGGCAGCCGTATGTATCGTTGAGAGTTTGAGTTCAAGGTCGAGCGTCTAAATGAACCGCGCGCGCCTATGTTATCCTCTAGATTGGGCGCTCAAGTGGTTTATCGGAAGCTTTCAATGCACCCTCCATGATCTTTTCATACGATGGCTCAAAACAGAAGACTTTCTCAGTCGCTAGTGGCTCCTCCAGAATTTGTGGTGAATTTTAAGGCAACTGCGCCCTCTAGCGATGCAGAGGCTTGGCTGGAACATTGGAAAACAGTATACGCCAGAGGTAAGTAATTCTCGTGCTTTTCTTCTTCTACGAATGCTTATGTCTTTGTATTTGCAGATATAATTGACTCTCGTGTCGTTGTAGTGGATGCGCAGATCAGTGTGGAGGACGCCTGCGAGATTCTTCTCTCTGAGGACATTTCGTGCTTAGCTATCAAGTCTGGCGAACACTCCGTCTCTGGCTTTTCGATGTAATTATAATGACACGCATTGATTTTTTTGATTCTAATTATACCTAAATATTGCGTCCTTTCTCCTAGTTCTCGGATGTAAATGCGTTCTTGACTCTTGCCGCTACAAAGCACACCTTCTCTCCCGAAGAAGTTCAAGAGAAACCGCACGTAGATGATATCTTTACTGCTGCTAAGGCAGGTCATGTACCAGTATCCATTGTTAGCAGTAAGTTGCTCCTGTTAGCGCTTTTCGCAGAAGCCAACTCTTTCTTTTTAGATCTTTCCGAAAAGAACCCACTTCAGACCCTGCCATACGACGCTACTGTTGTATCTCTGCTCGAAATATTTGCTCGAGGTACTCACCGAGGTTTGTTTCCATGTCTTTATTACAGGAAGTAAATTGTTAATGTGGCGCTTTTTAACAGTACTAATCCACTCCAGCTTGTCTGGCGGTAACCAGGAAGATTTCGTCGGCATCGTCTCTGATCGTCGTCTTCTGAGCTGGTTTCTAGCATTCGCCCAGCAATCAGAATCAGAATCTCTACGCTTATTTCTTTCTAATCCACTCGGTTCATTCTCCGACTCGTTATCTTCGCTCAATTTATATACCTCCGTGGTAGCGACTTTATCGTCGGGATTCGTTCTTGAAGCAATGAAACTCATGAGCGAAGAAGGTGTGAGTAGTATTGCTGTTCTAGAGGAAGAAGGCGGGACGTTGTTCAGCGCTGTCAGTGTGACGGATATTGGGAAGATCGTCGTTCCTTCACAAAGCAACCATATACTTTCAATGCCGTTGAAGCAATTTATCTCCTTGATCAAGGTGCGTTTCTCCTTGGCGCACTGAGCTTGAAGCTCATCAGAGTTGTTCTCTATAGGGACCAGATGGATCGACAGACGGAGAAGATAGATATCCTGGTATGCTGTCAAAGAAATATTCTATTCTTGTCCTCATTATGATCACTGCTACAGTATATTCTGTCCTCCCAACCAGCACGATGATGTATACGATACAGAAATTATTGGCTAGTATGTATTTTGTACCACTTGTATGGCATCTTGCTGACATTTCTCTAGCTAATGCACATAGAGTGTTCGTAACCCAAGAATCCAGCGGATCATCACCCATCCTGTCCCCGATGTCCTCTGGAAACCTTACTGGTTTAGTTTCCATTGTCGACAGTGAGTAGCTTCTTTGTCTCGTCCATATCGCTAATTCACTTCCCTTTTTAGTTCTATCTGTCTTTGCCCGCCTCGCAAACGTCCAAGACGTTGATCCAACGCGCATGCAACGTCATCGACGTGCATCGTCTGTCTCCTCTCAGGCCTCATCCAAGTCAGACCATTCGAGATCAAGCAGTCGAACTAGTGTGCGGAGGGCGTTGAGTGTGAAGAATTCACAAACAGCGGGTGTTGGGGTTGGTCCTGGTCAGAAACGCGATTCGAGTACAGCAACAATGCCAAATTCTGCGGGTTCTACTGGTAGTTTTGGGGATACGCGCTCAAGCCAAGTCAGTCTCCAATATGAACCAAGTGCAAGATATATTGTGCGTCAGGACCAGGTGGATCACTGGGTGATAGTAGAGATACCGGTGTATTCATGTACTTAACTTATGTATTCCTCGAAGTTGTCACGGCTGTTTATTTCTTCACTTCATACAAACTTCATATACTTTCTTACTTACTTTTTTTCTTGTACCTTGTATCATATGTAGTATCTGCTGTGCCAATTTCTTAAATGACGGAACGCCATCGATCTCGAATACGATTGAGTGTTATGCATTTTCGGTTAAGCTCATGAATGAGAGTTCTAGCGTGAATGAATAGATTTCAAGTCTTCGAGAAGATTCGTGTATTTCGACGTAGTTGAAGTGACAGGAATGTTAATGAGCCCAGGGAACGTTCAGTACGGTAAAAAAAGCCACCTAAATTTATACTATACAGAATCTACTGTATTGTTTTCTATCGTTTAAATCGCTTCCCATTATTCTCTTCAGGTAGTAAACTAGTCCTTCGTCTACATCCCAATCCATATCTCTTTCTCCGGTCCGTTTTTGAGCTCTTAGTTTTCGGTAGGCTCCACATCAACGTCCATAAATTGTCCTCAAGGACGGTACCCCTTCCGCCTAGACCTCCTTGATCAACAGTGGAGAACGATGGCCCACGGACTTTGCCATATTCCCCCCCTGTGCATTGTCATCAACTCCATTTCTCTAGAAGCAACTTAGCAATGACTTCCATTCCCTTGAATTGCAGCTGCTGCTGCCTGGAGGGCATTTCCATATTCTCCCCCCTGTGCATTTCCATCAGCTCCATTCTCTAGAACAACTTAGCAATGACTTCATTCCCTTGAATTGCAGCTGCCTGGAGGGCATTTCCATATGTTCCCCCCTGTGCATTGACAACCAGCTCCATTCTCTCTAGAAGCAGCTAGCAATGACTTTCATTCCCTTGATATGCAGTTGCCTGGAGAGCATTTCCATATTCTCCCCCCCCTTGTGCATTGACATCAGCTCCATTCTCTAGAAGCAACTTAGCAATGACTTTATTCCCCCTCCGGTATTGCAGCTGCCTGGAGGGCATTTCCATATTTTCCCCCTGTGCATTCACCAGCAGCTCCATTCTCTAGAAGCAACTTAGCAATGACTTCATTTTCTTGATATGCTGCTGCTGCTGCTGCCTGGAGGGCATTTCCATATGCTCCGCCCTGTGCATTGACATCAGCTCCATTCTCTAGAAGCAACTTAGCAATGACTTCATTTCCTTGATATGCAGCTGCCTGGAGGGCATTTCCATATTTTCCCCCCTGTGCATTCACAGCAGCTCCATTCTCTAGAAGCAACTTAGCAATGACTTCATTTTCTTGATATGCTGCTGCTGCTGCTGCCTGGAGGGCATTTCCATATGCTCCGCCCTGTGCATTGACATCAGCTCCATTCTCTAGAAGCAACTTAGCAATGACTTCATTTCTTTGATATGCAGCTGCCTGGAGGGCATTTCCATATTTTCCCCCCTGTGCATTCACAGCAGCTCCATTCTCTAGAAGCAACTTAGCAATGACTTCATTTTCTTGATATGCTGCTGCTGCTGCCTGGAGGGCATTTTCATATTTTCCCCCCTGTGCAATGACATCAGCTCCATTCTCTAGAAGCAACTTAGCAATGACTTCATTCCCTTCATATGCAGCTGCCTGGAGGGCATTTCCATATTTTCCCCCCTGTGCATTGACATCAGCTCCATTCTCTAGAAGCAACTTAGCAATGACTTCATTCTCTGGATATGCTGCTGCCTGGAGGGCATTTCCATATTCTCCCCCCTGTGCATTGACATCAGCTCCATTCTCTAGAAGCAACTTAGCAATGACTTCATTCCCTTGAATTGCAACTGCCTGGAGGGCATTTCCATATACTCCCCCCTGTGCATTCACATCAGCTCCATTCTCTAGAAGCAACTTAGCAATGACTTCATTCCCTTGATATGCAGTTGCCTGGAGAGCATTTCCATATTCTCCCCCCTGTGCATTGAGATCAGCTCCATTCTCTAGAAGCAACTTAGCAATGACTTTATTCCCTTGATATGCAGCTGCCTGGAGGGCATTTCCATATTTTCCCCCCTGTGCATTCACAGCAGCTCCATTCTCTAGAAGCAACTCAGCAATGAATTGATTCCCTCGAATGGAAGCTGCCTGGAGGGCATTTCCATATACTCCCCCCTGTGCATTCACATCAGCTCCATCCTCTAAAAGCAACTTAGCAATGACTTGATTCCCTTGAATTGCAGCTGCCTGGAGGGCATTTCCATATTCTCCCCCCTGTGCATTGACATCAGCTCCAATCTCTAGAAGCAACTTAGCAATGACTTCATTTTCTTGATATGCTGCTGCTGCTGCCTGGAGGGCATTTCCATATACCCCCCCCTGTGCATTGACATCAGCTCCATTCTCTAGAAGCAACTGAGCAATGACTTCATTCCCTTGATAGGCAGCTGCCTGGAGGGCATTTTCATATGGCCCCCCCTGTGCATTGACATCAGCTCCATTCTCTAGAAGCAACTTAGCAATGTCTTCATTCCCTCGATATGCAGCTGCCTGAAGGGCATTTCCATATTTTCCCCCCTGTGCATTGACATCAGCTCCATTCTCTAGAAGCAACTTAGCAATGAATTCATTCCCTTGATTTGCTCCTGCCTGGAGGGCATTTCCATATTCTCCCCCCTGTGCATTGACATCAGCTCCATTCTCTAGAAGCAACTTAGCAATGACTTCATTCCCTTGATATGCAGCTGCATGGAGGGCATTTCCATATTCTCCCCCCTGTGCATTCACAGCAGCTCCATTCTCTAGAAGCAACTTAGCAATGACTTGATTCCATAGAATGGAAGCTGCCTGGAGGGCATTTCCATATACTCCCCCCTGTGCATTCACATCAGCTCCATCCTCTAGAAGCAACTTAGCAATGACTTGATTCCCTTGAATTGCAGCTGCCTGGAGGGCATTTCCATATCTTCCCCCCTGTGCATTGACATCAGCTCCATTCTCTAGAAGCAACTTAGCAATGACTTCATTCCCTTGATATGCAGCTGCCTGGAGGGCATTTCCATATGCCCCCCCCTGTGCATTGACATCAGCTCCATTCTCTAGAAGCAACTCAGCAATGACTTCATTCCCTTGATAGGCAGCTGCCTGGAGGGCATTTCCATATTCTCCCCCTTGTGCATTTGCATCAGCTCCATTCTCTAGGAGCAACTGAGCAATGACTCCATTCCCTTGACGGGCAGCTGCCTGGAGGGCATTTCCATATTCTCCCCCCTGTGCATTGACATCAGCTCCATTCTCTAGAAGCAACTTAGCAATGAATTCATTCCCTTCAATTGCAGCTTCCTGGAGGGCATTTCCATATCCTCCCCCCTGTGCATTGACATCAGCTCCATTCTCTAGAAGCAACTTAGCAATGACTTCATTCTCTGGATATGCTGCTGCTGCTGCCTGGAGGGCATTTCCATATACTCCCTGTGCATTAACATCAGCTCCATTCTTTACAAGCAACTTAGCAATGAATTCATTCCCTTGAGTTGCAGCTGCCTGGAGGGCATTTCCATATTCTCCCCCCTGTGCATTGACATCAGCTCCATTCTCTAGAAGCAACTTAGCAATGACTTCATTCCCTTGATATACAGCTGCCTGGAGGGCATTTCCATATTCTCCCCCCCATGCATTGACATCAGCTCCTTTCTCTAGAAGCAACTTAGCAATGACTTCATTCCCTTGATAGGCAGCTGCCTGGAGGGCATTTCCATATTCTCCCCCCTGTGCATTGACATCAGCTCCATTCTCTAGAAGCAACTTAGCAATGACTTCATTCCCTTGATATGCAGCTGCCTGGAGGGCATTTCCATATTCTCCCCCCCGTGCATTGACATCAGCTCCATTCTCTAGAAGCAACTTAGCAATGATTTCATTCCCCTGATATGCTGCTGCATAGAGGGCATTTCCATATTTTCCCCCCTGTGCATTGACATCAGCTCCATTTTCTTGAAGCAACTTAGCAGCAACTTCATTCCCTTGATATGCAGCTGCCTGGAGGGCATTTCCATATTCTCCCTCCTGTGCATTAACCTCAGCACCATTTTCCAAAAGCTGCTTTACAATAGTTTCATTTCCATTAAATGCAGCAACCTGGAGAGCATTTCCATAGTATCCTCCTTTACCATTCACATCAGCTCCATCATTGAGGAGGTCCTGAATGATTGGCCTGCACTGTGACATTGCTGCATAGTATATTGGCACACCAATATGAGTCTCATGCCTTCTTTGCCAATTTCTGATGATGTGATTTTCATACTCCTTTGCCCACTTCTTAAAGTGTAGATCATAATTTAGTAGTTGATGTGCTAAATGACACAGATTTTCCCTACATTTTGTTCCTTCACTTCTTGTACATGGGATAGCCAATACTTCATAGCATACCTCTGTAAGAACCAACTGCCATGCAGTAAAGAAAGATACATGTTTGAGCAATATTATTGTGTGCTAACTGATCATTAATCTTAAACAAATTAGCTGCATGAGCCTGATTAGAGAAGTTGATCAGAAATTCTTTCACTGAACTATGTGCTAGTTCGACAACATTATTTGTTGCAACAGTCACAAGATTGGAATCAACAATCAAATAAAGTTTGAGCTCTAGCTCATTGCCCTCTTCCACAGTTTGAGTTTCCAGGTCTACAGCAAGGATTTCCCTGATCTGCCACCAATTCAAAGGCTCCAAGGAATATGTGAGCCATAAGATTAGTTGATGTGCATCTTTCCCATGCACTCCTTTGAGAGACTTTTCAATGGCTTGGAGGTAGGTTGCCTCCAAGTCAAGGGGTAGGGTTTTCAATGCTTGTCGAACCACTTTGGCAGTAGTACATTCTTGCAATTTCCTGAGCTGACAGTCAACCCAACGAAATCTTGAAATACCATGAGCAAAGATTACATTAAAATGAGAATTCCACTCACTGTCCTTGTGATTTTTCAATTAATGTTTTCTGAACTTCAATATGCAAATCTTGATTAATGCCTAGATCTTTCAGTCTGGTTTCCACAAAAGTGGAGATATCTTTATAAATTCCCTGACCAAGTGCCCAGGTTTATTTGTAGGGCAATGTCAGCGGCCTTTCCTTCAGGTGGATATCGGCAGGTAACTGCAAAGGCAAGATTTTGACAATGATCTACAACCCATTTCAGAATCTGTCCTTGTGCTAATCTTGCACATTCATCAAAGGCATCCAGGACAATATATCCTTTGGTCATCTCCTGAACAATAATTTCCAAAGTATTTTCCAACTGCAACAGTGTGGGAGGAGCTCGACCTTGCTTGCAGTTTTGGTATAATGTCTTTAATGCTGGATGAATTTGATACTGATTGAAAGCAATCTGCTCCAAAATTGATAACAAGAAACCTCGGTATGAGGATTTGACACCAGAGTTATCACGGGAATCAAAGTAATGAAACCACACAGTAACTGGTGTCATTGTAGAAAGATGGTCAATAATGGTGGTTCTGGTAAAATTTATCAAAAGATCATTAGACTCCTCTGCTTGATTGTGCTTAATTATTGCACTTACGATAGCACAGTTTTTCCTGAGCCAGCTACAAATGAGGTCAATTGTTACTCTAATATATAAAACACTGATGCTTGCCTTTTCCTTGAATCCACAAGATACCACCAGTTTCTTCAATCCATTTGATATACTGCATGTGATTTAGTATCCATTCTCCAGTCCCCTCAGCTTTCTTATCAACAGCTGAAGTAAAATTGATGAAGCAGTTTGGTGCATTAAGCCAACCCCTAATTTTCTCTTCTTCATCATTTGCTACATTCAAACTTGAAAATTGTTCCATCAAATGGGACTTCAATCTTGAACTTACAGATGACAGTAAACTGGCCACCATGGATCTCAAAATGAGAAGCATTTGCAAACATACTTTGTGTGGCACTCTGAGATTCAGCTTCAGGTTTATCTGCTTAATGGCTCACCTATTGCTATGAAAGTTTTGGATCAATGGGTCTTGCTCTCTGTGAACAGTCAATAATAAGATGGCGCTTAATGTGAATTTGCACACCTATCCCTTGATACAAGTGAATCACTCATGATGGCGGTAAGGTAAGGAGCTGTGAGA
Source organism: Gymnopus androsaceus JB14 (assembly GCA_009733575.1). NCBI lineage: Eukaryota > Fungi > Basidiomycota > Agaricomycetes > Agaricales > Omphalotaceae > Gymnopus > Gymnopus androsaceus. Next base: position 513,322 of record ML769393.1, read on the forward strand.
GGAAAACTGCCTTTATATACTATGCGAGCGCCAATTTCTGACATGGCTCAGACATCTGTTGACGTACGTACAGCTAATTGCAAACCGGAGGCCACGCTGGTGTGATGGCCGCTCGGCAAAGTCCACTCAGTAAGCGCCAATGCCCTGCTCGAGTACCGGACGTCGGACGAGCTTATACTAATCGTCGCTTCACTGTTATTTAGCTGCGCGACGCAGAACAGAATTTTATGTATTTAAATAAGTAATGTTCAACTATGTCTGTCGTCCAAGCTCGTCACTTGTTGACAGTTGGTCGCTCGAACTTTTTTTGCTCTGCTTAATTCTCTGCTTGATGTATAATAGGCAGCCCCAGCTTGAACAGACATCGGTATACTATATATGGATGGTTATGCGGCCCTATTCCTCCTTTTCCTACAGTGCAAGTGAGCACATGAATCGAGAATGACAATGGTCACACCAGCGGAATTCCAAAGTGGCCTCCGGTTTTGCAATTTGCTGTAATGAACCCAGGGAACATTTCAGTCCAGGAAAAAAGCCATCTAAATTTATACTATACATAATCTACTTGCTGTTTTCTATCGTTTAAATCGCTTCCCGTTATTTTCTTTCGGTGATAAACTATCATCGTCTAAATCCCAATCCATATCTCTTTCTCGAGTCCTTTTTGCGCTCTTAGTTTCGGTAGGCTCCACATCAACGTCCATAGAATCGTCCTCAAGGACGATACCTCTTCCGCCTAACCCACCTTCATCAACAGCGGAGGATGATGGCCCAGGCCAGACGTGGAATTTTGCCATCCTCTCCACCTGATATAAGGACCTGACCCTGCACAAAGGGTGTGGATATAGAAGAACACATTCGAACTATTAAACACTGACCTGTTCATCCCATAACAAACTCCTCACAATTCCTTCGTGTCCCGTTGACCATAATTGGTGTAGGGACCATTCCCCTTCGCCTTGAGGTAACGATAAATCACCTTTTGATAACAGTGCGACGTCGCCCCTACGAGGAAATGAGTCAATCATCATCATTGCAGGACGAACGAAAGACATACTCGTTCGATCCGACGAAAACACCTAAATGACTTGACGCAGAGGAGGAAGACGCGGTGATAAGGTAATCAGTGACCCATGTAGTCGGTCCACTGTGCAGACACGGAGCACGAATGTCATGCGATTGCAGGAGGTCAAGCTGCGAAGCAGTCAGTTAACAAATATGTTCGTATTTTTTGGACTCATACCTCTCCCGACCACGTACTAAACGTCTCCATATCGCTCGCAGCCCATATATTTGAACCGTCCGGCATCCATCCAGCCTGACTAATGCTACATCCCCAATTACCCACATTGACTACGGCTTCATCTTCGTCCGGCTCATCGGCGTTCGAGAGCGAGATCAGTCCGTCCGAGGAAGCTGTCAGCAGCGTATTAGTCCGTGAGGATGAAAACTGAGCCACAGTAATGTCATCCGAATGGGTTGAGCTGTGTGTTCGGAGCGGAGCAGCTGGCTGACGCGGATCCCTATTATCAACGTCAACGTTAGCCGCAGCCAGAGCGAAAAGGCAAGAAACACAGACCAATACAATACCAGTGCTTCATCGCCCTGCAGCTCCGTCCCCGCAGCCACGGTATATCCGTCTGAAGAAACGTCAAACGACAATAGGCCGCGCGATTTTCCGAGATCGGTCACTGCGAAAATCTAATGTCTCTCAAAGCAGCAGCAGTGCCAGAGAGTCAAACTCACTTTTGATTCCATGACTCCCGCTGCGCTCATCCCATGCTCTCACTGATCCGTCCTTGCCAGAGCTGACCAGCATAGGGCCATTCAATCCTGCGATCGAGTTGACTGAACGCATAAATGTCGAAGCAACTTCGTGTCCCGGTAGTGATTGGATTTTTTGAAGTGTTTGCTTGGCGTAAATGTGTATTGGACACGTAGAAATATCACCGTTTATCGTCTTTTTCTTCGAGCCTGAAGGTGCGGAGGAGGAAGAAGAGTCTGACTGAGAGCCAGAGCTCATCGCAGCATAGTTTCCATTTAGACTTGCCAGGCCAAGAACATATGATTCCCCAGTAGAAATCGTGCTAATTGTGGTGCTTCTTAGAGGAGAGGTGGTTGTTTTTAGGTGCGGAGAGGCGATGAGATTCTGCATGGTCGAAGAAAAAAATGATAGGCGCTCAGGTTTCCTTTCTTCCGTGTGTACCTTTTCCTCAACCGCCACCTTCCGACCAGCACATTTATCAGTGGCTCAATGAGAGAATACTCCGCATCTGCAAAGAGAACGTATCATTATTCCCCGCGATCCAAGCATGATCAGTGCCGTATACGTTCTACTGCGTTCATTCATTCATTCAAGTTGTTCAAAGTCTGTAAGTTAATTTTGCCGTTTCTAAAGACTCCACTTTATTGCCTTTGGGAATTCCATCTAGAATGTCTGCATTCTTGTTTTTTGGGGAATCATCAAGCAACCTTCTTCTGCATTTAGCTTCACTAGCTCCGAGCTTTGTACTAAAGAGTAGGTCTTTTGTTCCTGCTACAGTATCATGATGGGTATTCATCTATTCATTCTCAGATAGAGATTACGTGCTGTGTAATCATCTTTCCAAGCTTTACATCGCGTCTTATTGGGATTTGAGCGTCGGACGCAAAACAAATGACGTTCAGTGAGTCTACAGTTTTTGGGATTGTAAGTTAATGTTACCCTTTCCAGGGTATTTCGCATGTCGTTCATTGCCTTTGGGAATTTCATCAAGAATGTCTGCATTGTTGTGTTTTAGGGAATCGTCAAGCGACCTTCTTCTACATTTGGCTTCACTAGGTCCGAGCCTTGTACTCGTACGAGCCGAATCTAACTCTGTAGGTACTCTGTAGGTCCTCTTTGTTCTTGCTACGGGTATCGATGTACTCTCTATCGACTCTCTTGAGATGTTGTGTAATCATTATTGGTTTCCATGTTACGGTTCCTCAAAGTCTCCAAGTTCTACGTCTGGTCCTGCTGGGAGCTGTGGGGCCGGTTCCTCAAGTAGCCAAGGTTCAAGTTGACGCGAAACCGATCGTTGAATACCCGTACTTTTGAGGATGCAACCATCCTTAGCTGAGGTCTCAAATTTAGTAGATCGGCGACATACGTTGGAAATAGTCCGCGCCACGCCTTCGTCCGAGTCGAGGTCGAATACACGTCGATCATGATGCTGATTGAAGCTTGAAGCAAGTGAAATTTGACCTCATCCTAGTATGTATGATTTTGACGGACTCAGCAACTTCCGATTCTCAACCAAGCAATCTCTGTTGGTCCGGTTGTTGGCCTGATCTTCGGTGACTACGAATCGCAGGCTAGTGTCAGAGAGACAGACAGACAAAGAAACACTGGAGTGACTCGGTTGAGCTCCGAATTTTCAGCTGCGGATGTTCTGTCGACGTCGTAATAGGATGATGTAGCTGTGCGTATGACTGGGATTCTTCTCCGTAGGTATTAATCTATCGCGAACGCAATTTACCTCCTGTCGATCTTATACTTTCAGCTTTTTGAGACGACTACGGGCTCAATCAGTTGAAACGAGCGTCACCGGAAGCAAGTTGTTAGGTACCAGCGGAGTACTGGTTTCGGTCTCCAGCAACGGGATCCAGACTTTTGATCCGGATTACGTGACCGCTTTATTGTCCATCCTATAACTGAACAATGGCGACCTCGTTTTTCTTTTGTACTCTCTCTTGCCGCTGTCTTTGTACTCTTCCCGAATCTTATTGTTACTGGACACCCTTATAATCGCATCTGTCCCTCACATCCTTTACCTTTTCTTTGACGACCTTCAACTTCACGAATCCATGTCGTCTTCACACCAAATTCCTCCTACGACTAATGTTCTTTCGCACTCACAGCGTGTCCGCATTATGCGCTCGACCCGAAAACTTGGCGAGATGCTAGGAACTACACCATTTATTAATGGCTCAGAGCGACCAGCAGCGTTGCCTGTGCGCTCATCTTCCCTCCAGCGTTCTTCATCGCTTCGGCTCTCACAGAAGAAGGGAAAGAAACCGCTGCCTCGCCCACTCGTATTATCTCTGCATGCTCTCCCTGCATCTCCCAAAGTTCCTGCGGGTCCTACCACGCCGCTTTCTCCTACAACCAACATGCCTTCATTCAGCGCATATCATGATGATCGTGAAGGAAACGACTTGCAGATTCGTCGGAAACGTATCGCTAAGCTTAAGCGTACATTGGGCGATGACGTTCCGGTGGCCAGAATCCTCGAACAGCAGAATATTTCTCCTGAATTAGGTGAATAATTTTTTCAAGCAACTTTTTGTACATATTTCTGACTTATTCTACTACCAACTAGTTTTTGAATCTCGACCTCGCCCTTCTCGACCTCGAAGCTGCTCTGTTGATGCTGGAGCATTCGCTGCTACGTTCCAGGTCAATGTCGTAAGCCCTACTGAGCCTACTTTCCAACACCCGCAGTCTCCTGTCCGGAGCTCGTCCCAACAGGTTCCTCCGAAGCCCCGTACGCTCGCTAGCAGACTCCGCCAACGTCATGTCCATACGTCCTCTTTGGGTCTGGAAGGTCTTCACCTTCAGCAGGTTACCGTTGAGGAGCCGGTTCGTAAATCGACCGACTCTGCATGGTCTATGTCATCCAGTACCTCTTCAAAGTCGAACAAAGAGACGTATAGGAAGCAAGCTGGCTGGAGTGGAGAGTGGAATCGAGAAGACTTGCAGGACGTGATGAATCGGTTGAGAGGGCTCAAGGCAGCATGAAGCGTCTTTCGTTTATTGATTAATCCGATACAGGCCAGGGCTCCTCCAAAAACTTTCAGATTCTAGCTGCAGAACCTCATTCCCGCCTACCATCAATATTTTTCACATCTTCGCATTGTATTAACCCTTGCATTGTACATCTTGCATGCATGTATCATTTGTTTCCTTATCCATCTTCATTCTGTACTTAATGGGTTATTGAGGCTTGTACCTATTCTCACATTCTTGTACTATTGCTCTGCTGTGCAGATACGATACGAACTGTTTCTGACGTCCACGAACTATCTCATACATTACGATTACTTTGAATAATTACCACACTCGTTCTCGACTCTTTCTTATTTTACTCTTGCCTGTCTATCATAATATGTAAACCCTCATATCCAATACAATCATGTTCATATCACCGCTACCTACCAGCTCTGGAATATTGTTCATCGGGACGCTCAGTGTCCAGATCCTGCTTTGCGTCCGGAAAATCGGAAAGAATATCTTCAATACTCAAGTCGAGACCTAGTCAAGACAGCAAACCTCGAGGCCAACTCGAGGCTCAGACAGGTGAATGATGGTTGTGCTGTGGTGCTGTGGTGCTAATAGCAGTTAAATAAACTGTAGCCGGTAGTGAACCCAGGTTAAAAACGTGTTTCTTCACCCACTTGTTAGTGTTTGATCGACGAGTATGACATGGAAAATGCCGCAGCGTAGTTTATCTTACCGCCGCAACTTTTGTCATTGACGTAGAGCGGGCATGATGCGGAGCTGGCAAGTGTATTATTATGATATGATTCATTGAGCAAGTGTTAAGTTACTAATTCTAGACTCGATGGTGCTTCTCGACATGGAATCTGGATTCCAGACCAAGGCGAGATTGCCACATCGACTCGGTTATTGCCTAACACCTTGGAGAAAAAATATATACATCGTCCGACATGGCATCGCAGAGCCACTGGACACATATCCGATTGCAAGACGCGTGCCGCCGCCGCCGTGCGACTGCGACAGCAACAGCAATTGAGCCATACACAGTTCCGGCTGTCCCTCCCTTGAAGAGCATGAAACACGTCCGGGGAGCGTTCAACTGCGTTGGCTTACGCGCAGCCTCTTGAGAGATGAATCAGAGACCGATGTACTAACATTCGTTCAAGGATACAAGCCAGTAATACCTAGTATCTGTAAGCCTTGAGGTAGGAAAACATTTAAATTAGGATACGAAAAAAATAATAATAATTCACTTGTAGGGAGACGACCAGACCCCCAGTATAAAAATATTCGAGTCTCAGACTCCGTATCAAATGGATTTAAATCTGTTCCATTGGAACTATACCGTTTATACCGCTGCCATTATCTGTGGAGATGGGGTCGAAGTATTTTGGGAGGAGGCGCTGAGAGGCGCCACCAATGATTGGATACATACGACAAATGAAATCTTCTTGACATGGAAAGTAGTAGAAGTAGAAATATTACGTTCGATCTTTCGCGCTCACCTTTGATTTTACAAGAACCATTTCTCTACGTTTGAACTTGAAGAACGAGCTCCGTTCCACAAGAAATCAAGCAAGAATTAATCAAGATACTGTATGTTTTTTTTTCCGACTTGAGATCGCCGTGCGAACCACAGCTTTGACCACGGGCGCCTGTTCAGCTCTGAACTTCCATCATCAAAACTTTCTAATAGTTACTCAACTTATGGCCACAAGACAATCAATATCCAGCTCGGGCAGCAGTAATAAGATTTAGCGCTTGCTGCCCGAATATGCATCGTTAACGATTGCACACAGGAAATTGGCGAAACCGACCTCATCAAAGCTAACAGAGGGAGTAATGAAGCAAGAGTTGTTAAATCTTCGAGGCCGACACATTGTGAGGAACTGGAATTCATAGCCTACCAGTAGGAGTAACTCACTGGAATATTAGTTCTTTGCCTACCTATAGTAACGTTTCTCTCCTTTTACTTATGAAAGTTGCAGACTCTGATATATTATTATTATTTATGTAGGGTCATCATTTGGACCTGCAGGAAAAGGTAACGCGATTCCATTCGTCGTTACTCAAAGGCTCGGTCGAAGGAATAGATCTATCTATCCTCATCAAACCTCGAAGATTACATTTTACTCTCGGCGTAATGTCTCTTTCATCATCATCGAATGGTCATCCCAGAGGATCCAATCGCGACTCTGCCAATCCCAGCTCAAGTTCAGCACATACCGTTGAATCTGCGCTAGAGCTTCTACGATCTCTCCAGCCTCAGTTATCCATGCTTTGTTCAATCGGCAAGACTGGTTCTCTGCAGGCGTCTTTGGAGAAAGTCGGAACGTTTGGAACGAACAAGGGCTCTCGAGTGCTATGGGCAAGCCCTCGAGAAGATGAAGAGGGATGGTCAGAGTCTGAAGGGGATCGTGAGGAAAGGTTGAAGCTTGTTCGTGTTGCAGGTGCGCCTTCCTGATGCGTTCAGCCTCAGTATTTCCTACTAAATGTAATTCAGAAATGGTTCATCAGGCATTCAAAGACGCCAAATATATTATTGAAGAGAGGCCATTGAAGGTTTGCTTTGGTTTTGCACATACTCTTAGATTCTTACTATGTTCATATAGCTTCATTGCACGCTTATCAACACAACCTACCGGAAGCCCAAGAGTCAACAGCTTTTCTCATTTCCCGACGTCTTATCGTCAAAGGCGTTATTGGATTTTCAAACAAGTGAAGGTGGCTTCACAGGCCGTGTCTTCTGCGTCGGACGGAACCGTCCGAGTCTCTCTTGGAACTTATGATATCCCAGAAATCCAACTGTGCGCTATGGGAAGCCATGGTCCTGAGGATCAGTATATCAGTCTGGGCGGTGTTTCGTTTAGCGACGATGTCGGGCAGCGATAGATTTTTAAAGTGAAGGTTATACTCTACAAAGTGCAAAACGTCTTTTAACCTATTCACTATCATTTTTGTAACGCTACTCGGCCGGATGTAAATGAACTAGCAAAGATATCGTTTCAGAAGTTTTTACGAAACGAGTGTCGACGTCTCGAGAACGACAATGCAGTGTCGATGCTTAACTGCAGATGCACATTAGCTTGTAGTTATCCATCCAGCTCGGAGAATTACTTTTGAAACTTGTAGAAAATCGTTCAGGAACACTTCAATTAACATTCGCGGATCATGTCGGAAACCTTGAATTTCGGCTATAACCGGCTGTAACCGCTTATAAACCCCATAATCAGAATCCCGGTTATAAGCGATGATGCGAAAAGAGTCGGATGTTAATTAAGCGCTTAATCATAACACAGCCAACGATTGTAAGCGCTTGTGCCACATCTACAAATATAAGCGCTTATAATTGCTGAGTGCGTATACTAGTACTTTCAGAAGCTGAGTTGTACATACTATATCTATTAGTTTACTTCACTTACTGTACTTCGTAGTTTATTAGTTACTTGTACTTGTTTCACTTACTATTGTACTTTGTAGTTTACTGTACTGAGCTTTATTAGTACTTTGTAGCTTACTGTAGTTCGTCGTTCAATTAGTATTAGTTACTGTATAGTTCTGCTATTCCTGTAGATTATGTAAGCAAATTAGTAGTTTGCTGGAAAATTTTAAAGTGATTTACTGACCGGTTCGAACCATTGACCTCCTGTTACGCGAGCGTTAATGGTACTCTAATGGGCATAGTTACCACTTGGTAACGCCGCCATATTTATTAAGGAACCCTAGTTCCATAACACAGATAGATTAGGGCTTTTCCTTATATGAGCTCCTCCAGCTCGGCGCTGTGTACAGAGATTTGACTGGTCGGAGTCACTAGTAAAGAAAGGCCGAGGACCGGAGGCATTGTTAGTCTGAAATTAATATTGCAGAACAAGTTGAAAAACAACAAAGACGCAGTGCCATATCACGAATACTGGAAATTCGGAACACGTGTTCTAGGGGAGATGATATGTGAGCTATTCGAAGAATGTGAGGTGGACAGAGCTAGAATTTCTTTAGTAATTGTTATGGCCAGTTAGTAGGAGACAAAAGCATACTTTGCTAACCGAGCAGTCCACAGACATCATATAAGCAATTAGAGGCATTTGGGGTCACATAGTACGCTTACCTGGTGAGAAAGGGCTTTTTGACCTCTTGCTGCACTACTCCCTGGCTACTCCTTCCGTCAATTTGTTCTGGTCATAACGTTGGTCAGAACGGATAATATGTGGGGATAAAACCCATACCGAAACATATGAATCAATGTAAGCCTGCCACCGTCCGGTCAAAACTTCAAGGACCTCTGCGCCTACCTCTCGCCCGTAGATTTTCCGTATGACCCGCTGATGTATAGCTTTAGCGTTTCCACCCAAGTTGGGTATGAGTCGGAAGCTACTGCGCTCCTCAGGAGCTAGCTGTTGTATTTGTTGTTAATGGGCTTGAGAATGGTGATTGTATGGGAGATGGCTTCAATGTGGAAGTCGTATTCATGTCTTTCCTCCTCTGACCGATGTAACGCCTCCTCGTATACGTATATCCAGGATACCAACCAGAATAATGTCGGATTGTCAAAGCGATTGGGGTAAGTTTCCGCATGAAGAACTACTTGAGACGGAGACATAGAATTGAGTGCCCATGTTGGATGAGAGACCCATTTGTCGTTGAGAACATCGTGACACATTGAATCTCAACCTGAACAGGTAACGTTGATTTCCTGTGAGAAAACCTAGGTTGAGTACAACGTATCAGGAAATAACGCAACAACTTACGCTCTCGGGAAGCTTTCGATAGCTTCTATAACGAGCACTCAGGTCTACCTTACCCGGCATCATTGATACGGGTCTTTCGACAACTCCATCGACCACCACAGGTCGATTCCAGCCGTCTCTCATCCGAACCTGTGCCCGTGAGGCTCCCAACTCCTGCTCAATTTTATGCAGTAGCTCAGGCGAGGCCTGCCCCAAGCCTTCCGCCTCTTCCCTCCTGCCATCCCACCCTAATATCTCTTTCCATTCTCTCATCTGCTCTCCCTCTCCAACCAAAAAGTTGCTCAACTCTTTGACCAATCGAGCAGTATCGATGTACCCCTGTGTGAAGAGGTTCACCACCTTGAGGAATTCATTTTAAGTCTCGCAAGAGTCCAATACTTGTTTTACATGGTAGAAAAAGTGTGAAGGGTCAATCATGAGTTGGGCAGCGGGGTGGAGAAGTGTGGCAGTGGTAGGAATTGGTGCATGCATTCGGGATGAAGATGCGACAGCGGATGCCGAGGTAGCAGTAGAGCGAGTGATTTCCGTTTTGGTCTTCTTGCTCTGCAGATAACAAGTCAGCTTTGTCTGAGTATCTGATGAGGGGAACATACCCTGCTTGACGTTGCTTTCACTGGAATGATCTCTCTCTCTCAGCCCGTTTCTCTCATTCTCTGACACTCATAGTGCTTTTTCTCTCGCCTGCTTTCCTTTTCCTTTTCTGCGGCAGAAACGACTCGATGGGTTCGCCTTTCGCCTGCTTTTTGAATCATGGTGGTCCCTCTCACGGTGATGATGATGATCCCGCTCTCGATGATGATGATGTCGACCTTCCTAAGACTTTTTCCTGGAAAAACGAGAAGAAAAACGTCAGTCGTAACATTTGAAAAATGTGCAGATATCGCTCAGACCTCGTTAATCGATTCAGGAGAGTGGAATTGACAGCCTGGCGGAATGACTGGTCGGCCGGTTACGTTGAATGAGGACACTGCATATTTCGTTGCGAACGAAGAGATGCAGTGGAGTCTCCAAAGCATACTGTGGTGCCGTCAATGAATATCTTTGCATAACAAATAGCCTTTACACACCTCAGTCTCTGTCAGAGAGCATCCAATAGCCATCAAGCTGGGAGCAAATATACCTTCTGTAACAATCGGGTCGAGGAAATTTTGGAAAGCAGGTGTAAAGCGGAATGAAACGACGTCGCTCGTAGAAAAGATCGGCTGCTGTTGGCCTCCTAATCCTAAAGGAATCGTCAATACAATCAATAAAATAAAAGAAAATGCGAGTCTTACCTGCAAACAATGAATGTCATGAAGCAGTTTGCAGCATGTCGAAGAGCAAATTGCTTGCGCATGCGCCACAACAAGCTTGGACCGTCCATCGTTCGGATCATGTACTAAACGCAATGAGAAAATGATTTGGAGCTGAAAAACGGGGACCTACCCGAGTGAGTACATTGTCTGGAATCAACTTACTGGAGACCTCATCAATGACATTCTTCTTCAATGTAAGATAGTCGGCCTTGCCAAACTAAAATATATGAATAAGCCAATACACCAAGTTCGGAAAGGAAGACATACCTGGCGCCCAGATTGGTTTATTTCGCACGTAACCTTTTTGACTTTTTCGCCAGAGTAAAGAATCGGATCCTCCCTTTGGAAGCCCATCGATTCGCAGTGAAGCTCGCATATGTCTGAAAGCGAGATATATGATAAGGATGATGTGCGATAAATGGAATCCGCGAGTTGTTGCTACCGTGTATCCGTGTATTGTGATACATTTCCAGCAACAGCCTTGAGACCATGTGTTTTCGAATTTGGGCAGAAGCTTCTGTATTTTTATGAAATCTTGACTGTTATCCTTGTCCTGCAGCTACGATGAGTTTTAATTCACATTGAGTTGAGTGCTCTCATACCTCTGTATACTGTCCAGGTACATCGAACTCGTCAACCTTGCTATACTGGAACTCGGTGAGATAATGACTGAGACTGTCAAGCGGCTGAACTCGTGGTCGGCTGTCGAGCAACACCTCATACTTGTCATGCCATTGCTGCAAGCATTGAATATACTCGTAGTGTGTAAGTTTTGCAGTGATAAAGTCTTTTTCGTACGCTTTCTGAATTCATCCTCATGGATCAGCAAATAACTACTTGGATCAAAAGATCGAAACCATACCTTGACCTAGGGCTGAGTGATTCCCTTCTTCACGGGTAGTCCTCAGGTTGAAAACAATGCCTATAGAGAAATTCAGTGAACGCCATGAACGGTGAAACATGTGACGCACCTGAGGATAAAGTCTAGCCAAAGTCAGGAGCACGTAGCGAGCTTGCTTTACTTCACAATGAGAGAGGGAAGCGCAAAGTTGTGGTATTATGGTGATCCAGAACTAAAATGCAGCCTCGCCTTTGTAAGTGTCGAACGCACGAGATACAGTCAAAGTTCCATCATCCACACTTAGTAACCATAAAACACAGGTGAGAAGAGGTCGTCGGTCCCACATGCCGATTTGTTCCAATGTGATAGCATTATTCGTTTTGCTTGAAGAGGGCGGCACGTCCATAGACCGTAGAACATGTCGTCCTCCGCCAGCTCTGAATAAACATCAGCAAGAGAGTCCAAGACGTTTTCACGAAGGGTGATTTCATCATCTTTCAAATGATCTAAAGAGCTGCCGAGAATTTCCAGTGAAATATACCATGCACCGAATGCTTTCGCAAGGTATTTAATGAGATGAGGAGGAAGGACCATAGGAGACAAGCAGGTATGCAAACCGGTAAGGGTTTGAATAACATTTGGCCGCATTTCAGCCTGCTTGATATGGTAATCTTTGCTGAGCAGGTTGATCATATGCTGCATGAGATCACCTTGTTCACGCCGAGAAAGACAGGCCCAAGCAGTGGGGAAGACCGAATGGTGATAGCGTGATAAGATGTCCAAGAATTGTCTGTATGTTTCCGGATTGCAACGTTGTTTGATCTTTCGAACATAGGCTACAGCTGGCTCCATAGCTTGAGGCGCTTGAAGCATAGCTGCGTCCGGAGTGTCCCGTCAACTAGAGGCATGAGACGTTCACGATACTCGGGATGCTTCGCTAAAAATGCACCAACGGAAGGTAAGTATGAAACGGAGGGGAACTGACATGCAAAGAAACGCACGCGGAAGAGGGGAAGGAGAAGGAGGATCGTCAGACCAGTGAAATGGTTTGCCTTGGCCGCTACTGGTCGTTTCCATTTTTGTACCCGGAGAAGTTGTCGCCGTTACATGGTTTGCGTCAACGGAACGCTTGATGCGTATCCGACAGGTAAAAAGTGTTAAATCCTTGGATAAGTGATGGATGACCTTGGAATAATGCTGATTATACCCGGAGTGTCGATTCTGTCGATACATGTCAACAATAAGTATTTGAGGCAGAGTACTACGTACTGTTGGCTTTTAAGAGTGTTCCAGAGCTACAATGTATTCATGAATGCGTACGTTGGATTTCCTCTTGGGCCTTTTTACATCTAAAAGCTGAATGTCCGTCTTTGTCGTTGGCCTCGCATGATTCGCGATGTGTTTGGAAGCCACGGGACTCAAAAGTTTGTTGCAGGATTCGCATGTGGGCATGAAGGATAGATATCGATAGAAAATATATTGAACAGACAGGCAATGTCGTCGAACGTTGAACCAGCGCTGAACGTGTACTATTATTATTAAGCGCTAGTTTACGCATGATAATTAGGTGATAATCGAATTGTAAGCTGATTATGAGTCAATTCTAATCGGATCATAATCCCAGGCCGATTATAAGCGCCAAATCAAGTTTGCGACACACCACGTGATATCGTCTCGAACCGGATCAATCACTTCCCCCGTCACGTCAAAGCTTCACGTCCGAGTAAGTCAAGAACGGTCACAGTTCTTCTTGTCTCGAGCCTTGACCTGGTTTGCTTTGACTCTGGCCTTTCCTTCTCGAACGCAGAGCTCTTCCTTCTCAGTATCTTCCAAACTCCAGCTGCGAATAGCAGTTTCCTGAGCCCACTTATCTCGGTCAGTGCTTTCAAAAAAAGCGTCTCGCCTTTGTTATTAACTGACCTTCAGCTTCTGTTGAAATTATAGTTTTCTGGAAACTCGGAGCTCTTGTAAATCAACTCGCCAGGCGCGTATAATCGAGTGTGGTGAGTTGAATACAGTCTCCGTATGTCTCTGCCACTCTCATGCTCTTCTTGCCATTTAGCTATCTATTGTCATTACCTTTGGAAGACACGCAAAGAAGATCCCTTCTATACTTAATTCGGCCTACAGACTCGCGTTCCTGACGTACGCAGTGTCTTTTTTTTACTTATGCTTCCATTAACTCTGAATCTTTAAATCTTTTCAGGTTCACCAAAAATGACCATATCCTTCTCACTCACGGACCCCAGTGTCACCACTTATTCTACCTATACTCAACGACATGATTTTCCTACCCACACCCTCTCTGACGATCTCGCTCAAGAGTCCAACGCAGAAGCCACTTTGCCCAATGATTCGAACTCTTCCCAGAGTGACAATACTCACTTTCATGCAAACTTGCTTCCCGATTCCAACGACGACAAAGACTTCCTCCGAGGCCGGAGAGTCGTTTGGATTTCTTTCCGAGGTCGAGCATGCGCGCAGGACCGACCCAATCAAGTTCAACCCAAAGCACAGTTTCAATCGCATAAGCGTACTCCATCTGCTACTCTGAGATGGACACGCGAAATCTTGAAAAAGATACGCTTGTCTAGTTCCAGCTCGAATTCTGCTTTGAGCGACTCTGTGGTGTGCTCTAGTAACGCATTAACAGTCGAATCCCCTCCAGACGACTTTCAAAATCCTCCTTCACAGCCAGTGTCTGACCCTTCATTCGAAGAGAAATGCACAACCGACGTAACTTCGATGTCAAAGAGTTTTGGTGGACTCCATCCTTCGGTCTCAAGCTCATCGTCACTTTCCACTTCGTCGTCCAACGGTCTTGGCAATATAAGCATTTCGCTGAGCTCATCGTCCGAGTTTGATGACTCTTGCGACGACACGGACGAAGATTCGGATTCGGAACTGGACTCTCTCAAGGAAATCGACCTTGGAGACGGGCTAACGGAAGAAGACGATAAAGACGATGTGGAGCATGTTGAATACGTTGGTGCCGTCCGGGGAACGCAGGTATATCCCAGTGAGTGCTCAGAGGCTCATACATCCGGCATGAAGAGCGACTACCATCACTGTTGTACCCCCTTCTCCCCCGCTCTCTACGTGCTCCACGTCGTCTTTCTCGGCCTGCTCGGATGTCGAGTCTGCCCCCGAGTCTTTCCGCGCCATCGACGATGATCCAGAAGAGACTCCCTTGGAGTATGCTCTAGAGCCTCGCGCAAGCTACACATGCCTTCCCTCTCCTTTGTCCCACATCAACCCTGATCCGGAACTCTCTCATACAAAGTCCATGCTCGAGCCTTCCCTGCTAACTATGCAACCTCAGCGCCACTTGTATGTTCACCGGGGACATTCTCGCAACGCTTTCCATTACCGGAAGTGGTTCTGGGCCGTGAGGGAAGAGGATTGGGCACGGTATGCTGAATGGGTCGAACAACGAGAGGCCTACGCTGGAATGTCGCTCTCGCCTGAAATTACCGATTCGCAAGATTCTGACGGAAATGCGGCTATTGGAGAGGGAGAGGGAGAACTAAAAGCTGGAAAATCGAAAACTAGCGATCACGATCTGTTCAAGCTGTTCCCGTCGCTGTTCTCAAGTGCACGAGAGACAATGCCGAATAACCTTCAGCAATGGGTTAGCAGGTCGGGGTGCAATGGACTTTGGGATGTCTCTCTGCCATCCAGTATACCGCCGCTCTCGATTCATCCTCGTTGGGGCGATTTGGTCAATTTCAATCTCTCCACCTCCTACAGTTCTGTGGCATCCTGTACGGATACTTGGTGCATGCATACAGACCGGTACCTCCTTGTGGGTATGGGGTTGGGTTTGTGGACGATCAGGAAGGTCTTGTGGATATCCGAGTTGAATCGGATGTTTGCTGCTGATCGGACTCGGTGCGAGGAAGGAGAGCAGACGTATGTCGCAGAAGAGAGTCTGGTAGACTCGAGACGTTTTCCGGCGACGATAGCGCAAGTTTCTCTGAAGAATTCGAGGACGATGATGAAGAGGAAGGACAAGTGATGCTCCTCTGTTGTCAGCCTTGTCTCGACTACGGTAGCTTCAACGCCAGTGACAGCGATGACTCGGATGTTACACTAGTGGAAAGCGATCAGTGAATCAGAAGTACACGTTGCTTCCACTTCCTCAATGTCGGTTCTCGCTGCTCAGGCTGATGCACAGCGCAGTGGGCGTAGCGTGGACTTTGAAAAAACATGTTCCTCGTCGTATGGGCCTCTAGACGACGACGAAGACGACAGCGAGGGAGAGTTTGAAGAAATCAATCTGGGTCTAGGCTGTGATCCATGCTCTCCTACTGCAACTAAAAGATTATCTTTGGCGTTGTATCAGCATTTCGAAGCATTCGCATCGACGCCCGCGAAGGAATACACTCCATTCCAACTCAGCGACGAGTGTAAAAGGCAAAAGCGGTCGGCTCTCTCGACAGGAGGAGCCGCCGATATTGGCAAAACGAAGCTGGTACGAGCAGTGTGAGCTGTTGCTTACACTTTCGGGTGCAAGAGAATCGACGCATTGAATTATAGTAGCGTTGTTGATTTTCTCCTTCGACGGTGTTGACTGACCGAGTCGTTTATTTAGCCCTAAAGAAAATTACGACTTTATATTCGTCAATGACCGACGAAATGACTTGGATCATCCGCATTGTCCAGTATCTCGCATTATGAACGCATTTGTCTCTTGTACCGCATTTTGCATCTCCAACGTCATCACTCTCTTTATGTCTATCTGTAAAACTCAAGCCCTGTTTCTTTTTTTTTTTTCGTCTGGGTTCTGGCAAAGGCTATAATACGACGTTCGACTTACTACGCATTGTCTATTACCTACTTAATTCGGTTTGTTGTTATACCCACCTTATTCCTTATTGTCTACTGTACTAGCATTCCTCCCTATTTGCATGGCTACGCTACATTCGATTTGTCTTTTCTCGCATTGTACTTATGTACTGTCCGCATTACTGATATTTGTACTGTAATCTCCATGACTTGCATGAATCTAAACGTACCCCATTCATTCTTTCGCGAGCAGCACTCAGCATGAATTCATCTCTTGAACAGTAAAGTAACATTAGTTGTTGACATCATAAGAATAAAAGTACTACAAGATAAAAATGGGCGAGCCTCGCGAAACTCAAAGTGTTCATGCGCTCGCAAAGATTAATCATTGAAGAGATAATAATACATTACAGTGTATGTGTAGTATTACAATGTGACGACCAGATTAAGTGAATCGACAAGAAAAAACCTAGAGTAGCTCACTGAAGACGTGGTCATAGATATATATGAAAATCTCTAACATCTAGACCTGCTCAGTCGAATCTCCATATAGCTCTTCTCTTGTCCGCTTGTTTGTGTCCAAAGCGATTTGATCCCATAGAGATATTGCCAGCCTAGAGATGAGAGAGCCGAGAAACTGGTAGAAGAAGGAGAATCGTAGGGTTCTTTCGTAGCGTTTCCTCTCCTGGCCCAGGTCCAATGAAGCCTGTTAAACCGATTAGAATAGATGCTAGACAGGTAACGTGGATGCACGTACCATAGCTCGCGAGACTATAAATTAGACATGCAACCATCCCTAACGTGGACGGTGTAAGCGACCAAAGGAATAGGATACAACAGAGTAATTGAAGGACCCCGCCGAAGATGATCATTCTGAATCATATTTTGAGTATCATTCAAAGCGCAAGACCCAAGCAAGACATGTTTTAGATCGAATCCCGGCATGAAGAATCTCAAAGAGTTGTGGCGTCGAGCGAGTGCGCTAAATAGATTGCAGCTGGGTATCGTGGAAGCAAGAGACATCGCGAAGTAAAATAGAAGTCAATCGGGGGTCAAGCTAGTCAAGGTTCAAGGTTCAATCTCAATCTTCAAGCGTTAGAGTCCGATCTAATTTTTGATAATGCAAGGCTCTAAGCAAAATGACATCGAAATACATCACTTACTTCGCTACCCAGTTAGCGCAATCCTAGCCTCCTCCAGAGACCATTGGTTTTGTCCAGTGTTCGTTTTGACAATATTTCTTGCCGCAGCGTCATTACAGGCTCAGTGCTAGGTCACAGATTGGAGAAGGAAGAAGTTGGGAAGAAGTTAACGAGAGTAATAATAAGCGCCCATTTTTTCGTTCCGTTGGATGGCATAGTTCAATCCCAGCCTGAAACCACAATTCCACCATCCCCACTGGAGGATGTCTTCTGCAACGATATCTCCCTCACAGTACTCTGAAATCCTTCATAGACGTCGGAATCCTCAAGTTAAATCCAAAATGGCCAGCACTCAATTTGAAGTGGACCCCGAAGACCTTGCCCTGCTTCAAAAACTAACAGGTATCACTGATGAGAAAGAGCTGGAAGACCATGTAACAGAGGTACAGAACAAGGCTAATCGGGTAAGTCATGTATGCAGAGTCAAACTTGACCTTAAGTGAAGATTGATCGATTGAAAGAGTAGATTCATGCTTATCCATGCATAAGCATGTTCATGTTTACAAAGTTCGTATGAGATATTCTCGATCCATGGAATCGAAGAGAGCCCTTGTAGATTCAATATCAAGCTTTCTCCCAACTACGAACACGTTCTATCGCTTGCCAAAACTCGCAAAGGACGCAATATTTCTGGATGTAGGCTGTTGTGGTAAGTTGTTCCCGTTTCCGTTCTCTTTGCAGTGTGTTAACTATCTGCTACAGTTGCAAATGCCCTCAGGAAAGTTGTTTCAGATGGATGGCCTGCAGAGCATACAATTGGGATAGACTTGTACAAAGGTTACTTTATAAGATATCGGATTCACCGTCGGTCTAATAACTGCGCTAGAATTCTGGAACGTTGGCCATGAACTGTTCAAATCAACATCTGATTCTTTTCCTGCGGGCTTTATAGGCGGGGATCTATTTGACAACAGCATCCTTGATCCAACGAATACTGACTCTCCGTTGGATTTGGAATCAGTCAAGCTACGCAGCCTGACCGCGCCTCACGCCTCTAAAGGGCCATATTTCCGCCATTTACGCTAGCAATGTTTTCCATCTCTTTGACATGGAGAAGCAATGGGATCTTGCCAGACGACTGGTATCTTTATTGAAGCGAACTCCAGGTTCGATAATATTCGGTCGTCATGGGGTTATACCTTCCGAAAAGGGTTTGTCCCATGGAAAATCGGGTTCGTATCACACTGCAGAGAGCTTTACAAAGATGTGGACAGAGTTGTTTGAGCTCAACACTGTGGAAATATCTTGCGAAGTACGAAACAAGTCGGGGAAAAGATTCAACAGCCCTTTAGGGGAGTGGGACATGGTGTTTTTCAGTATCATCTTTATTGGAGATACTGGTGATGCGTAATTTATGGTACATTAGAAAACATGATATGATTTTATTGTAATGTACCAGTATACGATGAGCAAGTACCAGGAAATTGACATCTGGTCGCGTCGTTGTTGAATAAATTTTGAACCTCTGGTTACTGAGGTCAATGAGATACTATACTTTGAAACCCTCGAGCTCTCGAGATCTCAAGTCTAGAGGCTAAAAAGTGAGAATATGCGCGTCGTCAGCTTGGGTGTGCATGCCGAGTTCTATCGGCGCTTGAAATTTTTTTCTCACAAGCCCTGAGTCTTCTTTGACTTTGACTTTGAACGTCAACAACGAATACTCCCAAACTCTTTTGAAGGCGTATTGGTCGCTATTCAACGCCTTCCCAAGGCATCCTAATATCTTCCTTACGATTAATCTTACTCAAATTAACATTTACGCAACCTTATTGGAATTTTTAGTTTGCTGACTTGCAACTTGCAATGGCCAGCAGCTATGATACTCGGCCAACCTCTATTCCCTCTGGCTCCACTCTACCTCGGCGCCCATCTTTTAACTACGAGGTTCTTTTCTGTTATTTATTTCTGCAAGCAAAGGCTCATTTTGTTTTCAGAGAGTTCGACCAGCAACTCCTCCTGAGCGACGTGGTTCACCTTCCTATGACTCTTATGCCTCTCGGTATTCAAGCTACTCGACTTCCGATCCGTATCGTGAATATCAGAGGTACCCTAGCCCAGGAGTTTACGATCGATACCGTGATGTGCCCGTGGATATATCTTGGAACAAGTCTGCGTCCTATCCGAGTAAGCGTGGCTACGACTACTCTGGGCCCTCTCCCAGAGGCCGTGATAGAAGAGAATCTAGTGGGAGCGCGACGGCTAGGGAATTTGAACCTTCTGATTCATGGAAACATTCCAATGGATCGCAGGACCGAGAACGCAAAAGTTCCAGAGAATAGTGCGTGTTTTATTGTAATCTCTAACTCTTTCCTTTCTAATATCATTTAATATTAATTTTAGCTATTCTTCGGATAGATACTCTCCAAGGGATCGCGATCGAGACGACTATATAGGCAAGTCTTCACAGCCCTCAAGCACCCCTTCGTATAGTCAAGAAAGGCCATATTCAAGGGATTACCGTACTCCTGAACGAGCATCAGATTCATATAGATCTGCAAGGAACTCATACGATCCCGATGAGTACCGGCGAAACCTTCGCTCTCCTTCCCGTTCCCCAAAACGACGTTATCGATCTGGATCGCGCTCCCGTTCACGGTCTTATAGTCCCTCACCGCGTTTCCCTTCGCGCTCGCGGTCACGCACTCCTTCCAAACACTCTAGACTACCTGCGCACAGTTTCGAACCTGAGGCATCTGTTGCTGATTTTCCCGCTAGACCCTATCACTACCAAGATAGCTCTGCTGCGAACCAACCTTTATCTCTAATTCCAACTGAACCACGTCCAACTGTTGCATCTGCACTCCCTTCTTCTTCTGACAAAGACAAACCCGCTTCACCTTCACCATCCCAATCCTCCATCGCGTCGTCCAGAGAGACATCTGTCAAGCCTCCTGCGTCTCGAACGTCTGATCCGGATGTCGGTAAGACATTGAGTACAACGGTAGGCGACAATCCGTCTGCCTCGGAATCAAAATCATCGCCGCTAAGCCAGCCTCCTAGTGGTTCCTCCCTAGGGTCTGCATCTGAACTTTCGAACGCAGTAACGAGCACACCAAAAACGGACGGAAGTAAAGGTGAGTAATTTTAAACAACGTGTATTCCTCCTTGATTAACTCTTTTTCTAGATGCCGTCTCGGAAGTTTTAACGGTAAATGGTCAGACGGAAGTAAAGGCAAAACTCCCATACCTAGTGGAAGTAAAGGCAGAACCCCAGTACCTAATGAATACTTCTACATCATCAGCCCATGCCGAAGCCTTCAAATGCGTTGGGGTCAGCGTCTGATGCTTCCGGATCTTCAGTCGCTTCCGTTATTCCTCGCGATCCGGTGGTGACTACTCCTCGCGATCCAGTTGCTGCACCCCCACCCCCAGTTCACGTTGATCCTGTGCCTCTCGACTTACTCGATTACAGCATTAAGGACGTTCCTAAACTATCAGAAGCGCCAACCGTGCGTGATGCTGTTCGCGTTGTGATCATGCGACGCCTTCTCGTGGATCGACAGACGCGTCATGATCTCGTGGAACCACCTCTGTTGAGCAATCTCACTTTACCAAAGACTGATATCGAGAAACCGGTCCAGGAGACAAGCATACATGCTCTTATGACAGAGATGACGCATCCGGAAAGAGACCGTTTCAAAGCTCGGACGGAAACTTTTGGTCGGATGAAACAGTCTTTGGTGGAGAGATTCAAAGAACGACAGGACGACCTGAAAACCAAAGTGCAGAAGCTCACGGAGGAATACATCGCTTTGCACGATAAATGGAAGGTCCACTGCGCGGGACTAGATCGACAAACTAGAACTAGGAGTGACACCCGAGCCACGGTTACTGCACCAGTCGCTGTCGCACCTCCTCCCATGACCGGCCGAACAACGAGGCGCTCTTCTGCCACTCTTGGAGACGCTGTTCGATCTGACCTTGAAATGGAACAGATAATTGCAAGTATTGGGTCCAACGAGGCGACTGACCCGAATCAGCTATGCCTCCGGAACGTTGCTATAATACCCGACATGATAGCTGTCGTTAGAGGAAAAGTCGACTACGTATACGACGACAACAATCTCCGTGTCGAGGACCCTGTCTCCTACTATGCACCCCAAACTGGCATCCACGATTGGACGGAGGAGGAGAAACAGATTTTCATCGACAAATTTGCCATCTTTCCAAAACAGTTCGGCGCAATTTCAAGGTTTCTTCCTAATAAAACAACAGCTCAATGTGTGGATTACTATTACCTGCACAAGAACGTGGATATCGACTTCAAAAACGTTGTGGCGATGAATGCTCCAGGTCGGAAAGGCAGGCGGCGCACCGCTAAGCGAAAGGCGAATGCGTTGCTTGCCGACATCCAGAAGCACGATGCTGAAGTTTCGGCTTCGGCTTCTGCAAGTGGCCGCAGTGGAAGAGGAGGACGGGCCAAACGACTTACACAGGCGGCAGCCATAGCTGTAACAACGCAGGCCCCGATATTTTCTCTGGAACCGCGGAGGCCGTCTTCCCGAAAGCCTAATACTCAACTAGAGAGTACTCCAACCACTGCCACTCCAACACCTGAGCCCGAAGCTAGACCTAAACGACGTCGTACCGCGGCCAATCGTACCTCTCTTGGAGCTAGCCAACAGGAAATAGAAGATGAGGATGTCTTCACTTCCAGTATGTGCTTTTTGTAATTGTGTTCGCTATATCGCTGACAATTATCAGGAGCCCGAAGCTACTAGTGTCGCATCTGAGCCTGAGCCTGAACCTGAACCCCGACCTGCCAAGAAACCCAGACGTGGTGGACGAAGAGTCAAATCTGCAGCCATGGTCTCAGACGATGTTGCTGAGGATGCATACACACCTCCACATGTTGCCGATCCCGACGTCGACGATCCTGCAGCCAGTGCGCGACAAAAGGTGAACAGTGAATGGTCTGAAGCAGAAAAAGGTTAGTTAAGCAAGCCCTCTGTCTCATGTCCCTCATTCATATTTTCTCTCAGAACTGTTTCTGAAACTGCTCCGCCAGTACGGGTTTGAACCTCTCAAGATTGCATCTGAGATAGAGAAAAAGGTGAGCGAAATACCTTGAGCATCGTCTTTGTTGCTAAATTCTTCCTCTAGTCTATCTCTCAGTGCAGTGACTATTATCGCGCAAATGAAGTTTCCCTAGGACTTCGTAAGATCGCCGAGAATGCTAAGAAAAAATCGACACCCAACGAGTCCTCCGAAACGAATGCGGTCTCTGGAACAGGAGCTACGGCGTCTTTTACTGGACCACAAGGTGACACTGACAACGCTACGATCGCACGAGCAGTAGCATCAGCGACACCAGGTTTGGCCTTCCAGACAGCCTCTACTCCCTTTCCTGGTGACATGTCCGCGCTTTTTTCACATCCAGGCTTTACAAGATTCACTACGGGTGTGTCGCCCTATGGTGCTCCTTCTCAGCCCATGTCTCCAATGTTCGCGGGGCCAGTTTATACCACATCGAATTTCGGTTATCCGCCGCCACCAGGCTCTAGCACACCTGGTGCGACAGGACTATCACCATACACGGCTACTGCTAACGCAGCTTATGCTGGGAGACCATACATTCCCTATCCATTTCAGTACCAAGCTGGGTACTCTCCTTACCCTGTCGCTGCGCGCCCAACTGCAACTGCAGCCGCAGCTACACCATCTGCTCCAGGTCCTCAACCTAATAGTAATAATACTGCGGCACAGCCCTTTTATCCTGGATACACTTGATATACGCTCAGATAGTACTGACGTTACAACTATTTATTCTGCTTGTTATCATTATAATACGTATTGAGTTCCGCTGGACTTTATTCAACAAACTTGCTTCCGTATCGTAGGGGTCAATAAAATTGAATAATGCTTGCTTGGTGTGATTTTAGATGTGACTGTTGTCACAGCATCTCTTCACCACTTTCATCAGCTTTTACTAGCTTTACTCTCCACTTTTATTTTCCTCCAAATGGCCAATAAGAAATCTGGCGCAACAGACAAGAAAGCGCCTGCCAACAAAAAGGACGAGAAGAAGAAGGGCAAAGCTAGCGCTGATGGAGACGAGAAATCATCGTCAAAGGTGCAACGTCTTTCGGCGATGACACTGCTATAGATCTGGCTCTGAAACTATGATGGAAGCGTAGGGAAAGAGTGGTTTGAAAGCCGCCACTGCTGTAAATGTCCGCCACATTTTGTGCGAGAAACATTCAAAGGCGACTGAGGCCCTGCAGAAAATCCAGGTAGCCTTCGAAGTCCTCGTTTCAAACTTTCTTGTATAAAACCTTGATCTGTGATCTTAGGAGGGGCAATCGTTCAATAAAGTGGCCCAGGAGTACTCTGAGGATAAGGCCAAAGGTACGTACTCGTACTAACCCTCGTCCTCTAATAATGACCTAATTCGTTGCAGCTGGTGGAAGCTTGGGATGGATGGTAAGAGGCAGTATGGTGTGTTATGTCATCTTCGTACCTTCAAGATAACTGATTATTGATTGTTGCTTCCCAGGTGGGTACATTTCAAGACGCTGCTTTTGATCTTACCCCATCCACTGTCGACAAACCTATCGTCTCCCCTTTGGTGAAGACAAACTTTGGGTACCATATCATCATGGTGGAGGGTCGAAGATAGCTCGTATCCAGCTCATAGCTTTCATAAAGTGTATCGAGCAATCCAATTCTATCCTTTTGAGCTCTGAGAGGAGAATGATGAATCTGGCTCGGTTTGATTCGAATTCAAAAAGTATAGGTACACAGGATGTTCGGGTTTCATGCAGCACTTCAAACTTACGACCGAATCGGAAGAAAGAGTGTAAACATCGGTCTGCATGCTGGATTCATTGTTTTGAAGAACCTCAGAGAAATAGAGAGTTCCGAAGATGAAATCGTATCCAAAGGATCATTATATCTTATTTACTGGAATCGTCAGGTTCGGCCTATCGAAGCACCATTTACATATGTAGCCGAAGTATTACAAGTGCATTTCCACCAAACGGTGTTGCGGACAAGGATGGGATACGGATATTGGTCTGGCACGATATCCGTATCCCATCCTTGTCTTGTGCCAGACAGCCATAATAAGGAGTAAACGTGAATGAGATTTTCCAATAGGCGCTGAACTAGCGCTGGTTGACTGTCACTCTGATAAGCCGACTCTTTCGTCGACTAGATGACACTTCTTTGAAAGGTTTGAAGTCAAACTAACCTTGAGCCTTGTGGATTTCGCTATATTTTTCTGACCCTTATTCCAATTGCCCAACACATACACATCCTAACACTTGCATTTGAAAATGTTTGGAAAAAGTACAGTTTCAGTGGGAAAAACTGCTCTGTGTAAGTTTCCTTTAGGTATAGCAATAATTATTTAATTGGGGACAATATCAGAAGCTAACAATACATAATTTCTCAAGAGTCAACACAATGGAACCATTCTTCCCCATATAGACAACCATCAAAGGATAGCTTAGTGTATCCTGCTTGAGATATGATGCATGTGTTCTGAGGCCTCCATAGGAGTTTATGAAACTGGGGAGGAATCCAAATTATACCATGAGGGCAATTGGGAAAGGTAATCCATCCATCACTGGATAGACTCCAATTATTATGTGCTATAACACAGGTTAGAAACCAATTGTGGAAAAAATAAATTGGAACACTACCTTGTAACAATTGATGGTGGTATATAAGTGTGTTACTTGAGATTGGGGAATCACCTATCTGAGCACCAGTGGTAGCATCCCAGATCCTTAGTGTCCTGTCATCAGAGCCAGACACAATCCTGATCCATCAGGTGAAAAGGCTACTGAATAGACAGAATCATCATGACCTTCCAGAGGATCACCTACCTGAGCACCAGTGATGGTATCCCAGATCCTTAGTGTCTTGTCATGAGAGCCAGAAACGATTCTGGTCCCATCAGGTGAAATGGCCACTGCATGGACATAATCATCATGACCTTCCAGAGGATCACCTATCTGAGTATTAATAGTGGCATCCCAGATCCTTAGTGTTGTGTCATCAGAACCAGACACAATTCTGGTTCCATCAGGTGAAAAGGCCACTGCACAGACATAACCATCATGACCTTTCAGAGGATTCCCTATCTGGGCACCAGTGATGACATCCCAGATCCTTAGTGTCTCATCAGCAGAGCCAGACACAATCCTGGTTCCATCAGGTGAAAAGGCTACTGAACTAGACAGAATCATCATGACTTTCCAGAGGATCACCTATCCTGAGCACCAGTGATGGCATCCCAGATCCTTAGTGTCTTGTCATCAGAGCCAGATACAATCCTAGTTCCATCAGGTGAAAAGACCACAGCACGCACATAATCAGCATGACCTTCTAGAGGATTAACTATCTGTGTACCAGTGGTGGCATCCCAGATCCTTAGTGTCTTGTCATCAGAGCCAGACACAATTCTGGTTCCATCAGGTGAAAAGGCCACTGCACGCACATAATCATCATGACCTTCTAGGGGATTACCAATCTGAGCCCCAGTGGTAGCATGCCAGATCCTTAGTGTCTTGTCAGCAGAGCCGGACACAATCCTGGTTCCATCAGGTGAAAAGGTCACTGAATAAACATAATCATCATGACCTTCTGGGGGATTGCCTATCTGAGCACCAGTGGCAGTGGCATCCCAGATCCTTACTGTCTTATCCATAGAGCCAGAAACAATTCTGGTTCCATCAGGTGAAAAGGCAACTGCATAAACATAATCATCATGACTGTCCAGAGTACCAGCCTTGGCACCAGTGGTGGCATCCCAGATCCTTAGTGTCTTATCCACAGAGCCAGACAAAATCCTTTTTCCATCAGGTGAAAAGGCCACTGAAGAAACATAATCATCATGACCTTCCAGAGGATCCACTACTTGAGCACCAGTGGTGGCATCCCAGATCCTTAGTGTCCTGTCCCTTGACCCAGACACAATCCTTTTTCCATCAGGTGAAAAGACCACTGAAGAAACATAATCATCATGACCTTCCAGAGGATCCACTACTTGAGCACCAGTGGTGGCATCCCAGATCCTCAGTGTCTTGTCATGAGAGCCGGATACAATTCTTGTTCCATCAGGTGAAAAGGCCACTGCACACACATATTCATCATGACCTTCTAGAGGATCACCTATCTGAGAACCAGTTGTGGTATCACAGATCCTTAGTGTCTTGTCAGCAGAGCCAGACACAATCTTTGTTCCATTAGGTGAAAAGGCTACTGAACTGACAAAACTGCCATGACTTTCAAAAGGATTACCTATCTGAGCACCAGTGGTGGCATCCCAAATCCTTACTGTCTTATCCATAGATCCAGACACAATCCTTGTTCCATCAGGTGAAAAGGCCACCGTATTGACCCCATAGTCATGACCTTCTAGAGGATCACCTATCTGAGCACCAGTGATGGCATTCCAAATCCTTAGTGTCCTGTCCCTTGACCCAGACACAATCCTGCTTCCATCAGGTGAAAAAGTCACTGAATTTACACAATCCTCATGTCCATTCAATATTATATCAGTGATCTGGTGTTGTACCTGGTTTTCTATCCTCAAACTCCTTTTTACTTGAGGCTTACATTCCAAACTGGTTTTCCAAAATGGAATAATACTTAAGTATAGATGGGGTGTCCTCCCTCTTACTTCACTGGTGGAAAATTGCATTAACAAATTCTGGAAGTATCTTGCCATCTGTGTAACCTCCAATGTAGAGCCGGTATATAAGAGCTTCTGTAGACATTTCAGTCTTTTATCCACCCAATAGTTGCAAGTATAATCTGGTACTAACCTTGTGTACATCATCAATAGCCTCTCCACATTGCTGCAATTGGTCCAATACACTCATGG
Organism: Gymnopus androsaceus JB14; assembly: GCA_009733575.1. Lineage (NCBI taxonomy): Eukaryota > Fungi > Basidiomycota > Agaricomycetes > Agaricales > Omphalotaceae > Gymnopus > Gymnopus androsaceus. The sequence continues at coordinate 540,772 of ML769393.1, forward strand.
CTTCAATCCAATATATACCCTTTTCCTTCAAGAACTGTTGCAGTCTCTCTATAAAATCATCTTGGGTCTCAGATTTACTGAAATGATACCCCCAAAATTGGCAAGAATATTGGAGTGATTCACCTAGATTCTTTTGAACTTTTTCATGAAGATTTGGAACATTCTTATCAGGTATGAAAGATGAAGGCAGTTCACATATATTGAATCTCAACTGTTCCATTATATTCAAACATGCAATAGTCAGTTTGAGATGATGTGCCTTCACCCACTCAATCTGCATCACCTTTAACAGATAGTCAGGAAAAGATGCATGAAATGTAAAAACACAGTCATTCTGATCTGAAATATAGACAAGGGCTTTCAGTTGTTCTATCAGATTGAGCACACTAGCCTCTTTCAAACTCAATAGGCTAGCTATGGCATTGCATGTCAATGGCTTTCCTGTGCAAATGATAGTATAAAGAATCATCCTATCCTGGTGGGTTTCATGAGGGGGGTTTTCACTTGAAATGACACTGCTTATAATTCCATCATAAAGTTGGTGCAAATCATGATGGTGATTAGTCTGCTTCAGTGAATTAGTTAGTCTGTCTTGTTGTCTTTCAAGATAGCTGCCACCCTTCACATGTTTCACTATGGTTGCTGCATAAATGAAAAGCTTTCCAGACAATGATGTAAGTTGCTGAAGTTCTTCCTCTGATGAGCATATTCCATCCAGTTCAGTTTTAACATAATTATATATATCTTCTTGGACTATACTTTCTTCAACTTGGTGAAGAATAAATTTATCAATATATGAAATTGGTTCAGATTGTATCAAGTTGCTTGCATCAACAAGCTGCTGGATTGCCTGCTCTGGGCGACTAGTCAAGAAAAACTTTAAGCCTGGCAATTCTCTTTTCTGAATTGCTGCTATGAGTGGTTTAAGAACCAATGAGACCCCTTCACATTCATCCAAAGCATCCACAACAAGAACTGGTGTATATAGTCTTATTTTCTGTCTAATGGCTGCATTCCATGGCTGAACTAAGAGTGCTTTGATTTGCTCCTCTGGCTTCCTCACTGGATGATCAGGATCTTCTTGCAAGATATTTTTAAGTGAAGCTGCAAATACATCAGAGAATTTTGCTAGCTGGTATGCCAATGTAGGAACAATCATTCGGTAATCCCTGCATTCTGGGATTTGGCGTGAGCAGAAAAAGGTCCCAGCAAGTAGACCTTTCTCTTTTAATCTCATGCAAAAGGACATTGCAATTGTACTTTTGCCTGTTCCAGCCATTCCACACATCCAATAGCCAAGGGCACGATAAGGGCTATTGCTAGTTGCCCATCCCTCAATGTCATAAAGGATTTGTTTCCTTGTGCCTGAGCTACATGACTTGCGAGCAAGTCTGATGCCCACATCTGCATCATAAAATGCCTGGGGTGAGTATGCCAGCTTTCTCATGATGATTTCCTATGAATTTCAAATAGTCAGTTTGCCACCTTCATCATTTTGTACTGCTTTAATTAAAAACTTGCCTGCAAAATTTTGGGATCTTGATAAGAAATGTATAGATTTCGCTGGACATTGTAGAACTCTCCACCATGTATACAAAAATCTTGAGCATTTGGAAACATTGTTGAAAAAGCCATGATGGTGGTTGATGGTTAAGCATAACATTGTCATATTTCCCACATCACAATTCACATGACTTGAGGGCAGGCTATGTCCGCCAATTCCGAGATAAGACTTTCGTTCCACAAGTTTTCTGTCCTGCTTGCCGATATAGGCTTAACTGGCTTAACCCACTAGCCAAAGGAGACGATCATTCGGTAGAACCTGTGCACTGATCGAGAGGACAGCATTCCCAAAAAGGTTTACCGATAATTACTTATCATGGACTTTATAAAGGGCTTGCAAGTCGCCCTAGCAAGGTCCCTCAACTGCTGGTCTAGTTCCTCTCTTCAAGCGGCTTCATTTAAGCCAACTTAAAACCCGCTCTCTTTCATTCCATTCCATGTGCGTATCAGAACCGCATACCTTCTCTTACCAGATCTCCTCTTTGCTTCTTGCGCAGCAGCACCTCTACATGCAAGTGGCTCGTTCGGATTAATATTAAATGTTGTAAGTATTGAGCGTTCACTAAGTCTTACATTCATTTGGAAAAAAGAGACATCACGCCCAACTTCGATTTGAACTCACTGCCAGTAATATCAGTAACTTATAAGAGAACCATCCGGAGTGCCAATTCAGAACGAAAATTTAGCCACGGAACCAGTCATCTTCGACTCAATCTTTACATGGTTTTTGACTCAACCGACGGTTTTAAGATATGCTATGGTAGGTACACAAATAAAACACACGGTTTAGACCCCAATGACTGACAAGAAAAACTTGTCCTTTCGAAATGTTGTGCCGGGCGGCTTGGCGACGTACTTTCGGTTGTTCAGTGGGACACAAAAAAAGTGTCGAGACAATGCTTGTCTTGTGTTCGGTGTGAATGCACAAGGATCCCGCTACGGGATGATAACTGACCCAAAAGGAGAACCCTTAGCTCAAGTGGGAGGCCCAACAATAGGAGGTACGTGAACTACTGTTGTACTTCTCAATGTTGGGCTCATAATCTGCCGGTTTCGTTCATGAAAACGGAGAGTGCGCTAGAATTGCAAACGGGTGCTAATCCCAACGCAATGGTTCATTCCTTTTTCCAAGAACAAACGGTGAAGGGCCTCAGGCCTCTCGAAGTTTTCGACGGTTGCCCTTGCCTTCAAGGGCAAGTTTCCCAACCCAAGTGTTGTCTCGGTCCTCTTTCAGGTCTTAGAGGAAACTAAGTGCAATCGTTTCTTCCTTTCAATCATGTCTAGCAGTCGTTGGAATTGATCAATCGACCAAACAAATGTACGGGATGATAAGCGATCCTGCGGGACTCACCCTTGCTCGAGTAGGACCTGCATTCGCAGTAGGTATGTCACTCAGTGCTTTACTTTTCCATCTCGGTCTCATCATCTACCAGTTACGTTCATGGATCAGCCCATGTTTGGCACTGCAGAGAAAGGGTTCCACCAAGGCCCAGATTCCATCGCCAAGTCCTCTGTCAAGGCATTGTTCAAGCAAAAGCAAGACCAGGTCGCTCAAGGCCTAAATTTGCACTCCCCAATAATCATATTTGCCAACGATTATTTCTATAAAACCTACGATTCGAAGTCCTGGATCATATTTCACTTCTTCGATTGGGACAAGTGTACTGGGAAAAAAACCGTGTAGGGGGGGTTATTCGTCGAACAGCTACAAAGGATCGTGGGCAGATAGTTGTTGTTCTAAATGAACCTTCAACTTGGATCAACGTAGCAGTGCCACTGAGGGTAACTGGTGCTTCTTTACTTTTCGATCTTGCTCTCACTTCTTCTTCAGCTTAAGATACAAGAACGTGACCTCATTGCCTCCAGAACATGTTAAAAAAGATATATCATGGGGGATGAATGTCGATAAGTATTAGGTACACGTAACGATCGTCTTGCGAATGGCTTGAAAAAGACGTTGAACTCATAGCAGTCCAGCTGGATGTACAGTTATTCACAGCTCCTGCGACGAGGTCAAGCGCGTCTCAACGAGCTCTAAAGATCTAAAGACTGGTGAAAAGTCCTTGGAGTTGTAAATAAACAGCGGTAGTGCGAGCTCGGGCAAGCGGACATCATAACCTCGCAAAATATCAGTTTTATTACCAACGAAACCTGTGTTTCGTCTTCCGGGAATGTTTTCGGGCTGTTGTTGGGCTGTTTTCTTGCCTTGAATATATTACACTACCACTACTACCAACGAAGTAGGCGCAAGTAATACCAATTATTAATTGGGCTCATTTCGTTGTGCAAGTGCTTCAACTATGTTTTCGTGTCTAGGTGATCGCGATCTGATTTTGCAACTGAACCGAACGGGATATCTGTTTTCGGGTAAATTTCGAAGTGCTTTCTAAAATGGACCAGTCACTTACCGAAGAAGTCCTGAGGTATATCCCGGGGCCGTTTCTCTGTTTGTGCCTTCAATACTGGATATTTCAAACATGGCGAGTGTGGACGCGATGAATATGAACAACTCCGACAAAACCAAATTCCGAGCTGGACATACTCTTCTCCCGAATCCAAACGCTACATCGGGACTTTTGATGCTGGGGTCAAGCTTTCCTTCCTTGGTCAGGAAACGCTCAGGTCTAAACGAGGATACGTCCTCCCCATACACTTTCGCATTGTGTAACATAGCCCTAAATTTTCACGGTCAGGAATGGCAGGAATTCACTCCACAGGTCGCACTCACCAAGCATTTGGAAGGATGACCGACCCGGCGGGAAGATGATAGCCATTATAGACGTCATCAGCAGTTAGCTTGTGAGGAAATGCTGAAAAATGCCAGTTAGCACAGCGAAAAGATAACCTAGATCGAGTAATACAAACCTAGCGGTACCACCGGATTCCACCGAAGGACTTCTTTCACAATGGCCGTTATCCATGGGCAGGATGCTTCATCTCCAAAATCAGGTAGCGATTTTCCTGCGTTGAGAAGTACTGCGTCGATTTCATTCTGCGCTTTAGACTGGATTCCCGGATTGAGGGACATGGCTAGGACAAATGTCCTCAAGGCGGAAACAACCTGGGCAGCATATGAGCATGATGTAGACGTCGAAGAAGTATACATCTTAACTTACAGCCGCTGAACCATTAGCGAACGTGGATGAAGTAGTTTTTTGAATATCCGCTTCCGCAAACGCCGCAGCTTCAATGAGTGAGGATGCTATAGATGGTTGGACATCCTTTCCTTCAGCCTGAACACCCCAGAACCTGTTGAGCTCACTCAATAGGCACTCTATGGCGAAGGGACTTACCATGTTTGTCTTGACAATATTAAAAGGTACAGTCACTGCAATGTCTACCGACGTCTTCCAAGCCTTCGCCTGACGCTGAAATTGAGCAAACGGAAGATGTTTTACTGTGTACGATCAGCTACAGATTTAGAAAACGAGAGCTTGGAACACTCACATAAAGGCAAGTAATCCACCACATACGTCCCGAAAAGCCCAGCAGCTGCCAACCCTTCAACAGCCTGGGTAGCCGCATGAATGAAGGGATCTGGCTTGCCAGACGGCTGAACGTCTAATCCGAATACCATGTCGAGTGAAAGACCACTAGCTAAACTAAGCGAATGCATTAGTTTGGGACGAAGTCTAATAAAAGAGAACTCCTACTGTTGAATATGCGTCTCAAAGTCATTTGGCGTCTTTAAAAGATTTCCCAAGAAAATATCCCTCCATTTAAGCTGGTGCGGCCTGAATTGTGACACCGAAGCCGAGTTGAAATCATTGGCAAAGATTCTCCGATGCGTCTTCCAAGTGTTGCCCTGGGGCATGAATCCAAAATGCCAAGAAAGGCCAACTCTATAAACAGGTACAATCGTCGGAATGAGGGATGCAAAGTTCAAGTCTACCTCGACGTACAATTCGTTTAGCATAGTCATTCGAGGCCTAGTGATCCATCATCCCCAATTATTTATTCATCCAGGCATACTTATTAAACATGAGCCTACCTATCGCCTGTAGAGCGCAGATTTCCCTTCAAACAATGCCTTTGCAGCCTCTGCAGAGTTGACGATGAGAACATCCGTCCCAAAAACATTCAAATGAATGATATCGCTTCCTGCATTCTAACATAAATTCCAGAACCATGTTACTTACTACAAATGTTGCACTCACCGTAATGCTGACTCCATTCCGCAAACTTGACCCAAGGGTCCTTACTTGGTATATCAAACCAGTTCCCCACTATGGGGAGCTGGGTAGGCCCAGGAGGTGTATGTCGCATGCGTCTAAGCACAGTGCTAGAAACAATAGAGACGACTGCGATAGCAGCAATGGCAATCGCAGTCTGGCTTGAAGTAATCGATCCTAAGGACATCTGAGAAATCGTGAGATTGGGAGTACGAGGAACTACGAGTTTTTATACGGGCCAACTTTTGCGCGCTACCAGTGCGGACCATGACGCGGAAACTCTCGGGTGGACATTTTCAACGACTGAACAAAGCTTTGGTAATCTGTACAATGGGGAGAACCTGGACTCCACAGAGACCACCTGAATCCACGGGATTAGTATTCACGAAAGTTTCAACTCTTTTCATTTCTGTGCAAGGTTCGTTTCACCGGCTATTTCAGACTGGCAAGTGCACGAACAATTCATTTACGGGTTCGACCGCATCCATGGAATCGTAAGCGCAACTATCAAATAGCTGAGCTAGTCACTGCTAGCTCCCCGTACCCTCCCGACCTCCAAACTACATTTAACCGTCTGTCTCGTCATCTCGAACGACATGGCACGAGACTGATGAGCATTGTAGATGGCCCATTCCATCCATCCCTTACTTTTCCAGTTCGTTCGTATATAGGCGAAAGCTCCGTTCAATCCTCGAGGAAGAAGTAATTGCCGGCGGCTTAAGACCAAATCAATAAGGAATAACATAATTTGGACGAAAAAGAAACATACCCTTCTGCTCTCGGTCTTTGATACTGTGCAGCTTGTTGACTCGGGGTCGGAAATTTGTTGGGTCACGACGGAAAGTGATTTCTAATGAGGCCAAGAAACGGTTCATTCCGCTGAGTAACGATTGCGGTCTATGGCAAAAGTCAACACGGTGATCAAAATGCAAGCAGGACTCGGTATCGTACGGTGTGGCAGTAGCAGTAATAGCAGGTTGGCCCTCAAACACAATAACACGGTCCGCAAGATACGTAGCCATGATGAAATCGTGTTCGATAACAAACGCAGTCTTTTTCGCATGGAGAATGAACCTAGCGAAGCATTAAGAAAAAGGGACCAGTGAGCGCAATGTGTAACAGACAAACCTCTTGATGACCTTGCTAGCGATGATACGTTGCTCAGAGTCCAGGAAGGAGCTGGGCTCGTCCAGCAAGTACACGTTGACATTGGACATACCTGCCAAATCTATGAGTGTCGTGCATACAAAAAATTCATTCAAATGCACGTACCAAGCGCCAAAACGATAGCCACTCTTTGCAACTCTCCTCCGGACAGCGTCTTCACATCCTGGTCCATGATGGCTTCCAAGCTCATCGGCTTCAGCACATCAGTTTGGAATTGCGGGTGCATAAACGCCTGCTTAATCCGCTTCAATAGCAGCATCCGGACGGTTCCAGGGAATTTGGGTGATATCGTCTGGGGTTTGAGGGATACGGAGAGGGTCTGTTTGTCGGTTTCATTATCAGGGGTTTCACCGGCCAACAGACGAACAAACGTCGTCTTTCCAGTACCGTTTTCTCCGAGCATGACAATAATCTCGGAATCAGTGAAAGAACCTCCTTCGACAGTTAGTTTGAAGGATCCTAGGGTCTTGGTCATCGAGGGGTACGTATAATGTCGGGTTTTATCAACGATGACTTCCTCGGCGGTCTCGACCATCTTGAAAGACAACGATTCCTGACGGAAACGCAGATTTTCGGTGGGAATGAAACCATCCAAAAAGATGTTGATTCCTGATTCTTGGGTGAATTTAACCCGACTTGGGATGTATAATACAACTGACCTTCACGGACGGAAGAAGGCATAGTGACTACACCATACATCGAAGGTTTACCGTAGAGACAGCAAACGAAATCGGAGAGGTAGTCCAGCACTGAAAGATCGTGCTCGACGGCTACAACGTAGCAATCGGGAGTGAGTAGGGATCGGATGACTTCTGCAGCCCTTAGACGTTGCTTAATATCCAGATAACTGGAAGGCTCGTCGAACATGTATCTATAAAAAACTTCAGAGAAACGTTTGCATGGATCGAAAATAAAACGCACACATCAGCCTTTTGTATACAAGACATTGCGATGGCAAATCTCTGTAATTCTCCACCCGATAACTGTGAAACCTCTCGTTCAAGGACATGGTTCAATTCGAGTTCATCGCACATCCTCTGCTTGTTGTCAAGTTCCAGCTTCGAGTCGAGCATTTGGGTGACAGTCATCGGACCCTTGATCGCTCGCGGGATGTGATCAACATACTGAGGTTTGATGAGGGCTTTGAGATTGTCCTCGAGGACTTTGGTGAAGTAGTTTTGTAGCTCCGATCCACGGAAATACTTCAAGATTTCTTGCCAATCTGGCGGATCCTGTGAGAGAGCTCATAAATCGTGAGCAGTGAAACTAGGGATATACACACGTCGTAACGGCCAAGATTGGGTTTCAACTTTCCGGCCAAAATCTTCAACGCAGTACTTTTCCCTATACCGTTGGTTCCTACTAGACCAAGAACTTGCCCTGGCCTTGGGGTCGGTAATCGATGGAGTTTAAAGGCATTAGCAGTGTATCGATGGGTCACTTCTGACTCTAAATTTGTTGGTAAATTGATGATAGCAATGGCTTCAAATGGACACCTGAAAGAAGTCAGTTCAAGTCGTTTAAATATTGTCTGCAAACGAGAGCACTTTTTTACACATATACCACAACCAATACACAGAACTTCCGATATGAAGGAGATCTTGTCAGTGGGCTTGACTTCTATACACAATTTGCCTGATCGATTACGATCTAATGAGAAGCTGGTTCTTGAAAGGCTCAGAGCTTGAACGCACCCATCCTGACCACAGGGCATGACTGCAAGCATTATCAGAAAGATTTCAGGCCAACCATCTCGAAATTTCTGACCTTTTTACATTCCTGGGCACACCTTTTTGGCTTGCAGCGATTAGCATCGACGATAGCGATACGGGTGATTTTGTCGGCCATGATATTAGGGAGAAGAGGCTGGACAACGCGCGGAACCGATTCGACAAAAAATTAGTGCCGAACTGCCGTCTCAGCATTCAATACTTCCGATTCGTTGGCGCTTATTGAGCGGTTATATGCAGTACGAAGGTATTAAAATAGTGGTTAATATTTACTACAATCTGCATCTATTAATGGTCCTGGTTATGAGTCTGTAGAGCCCGCATGATGTGCCAATGATTCTGCACCTCGATACACTCCTTCAATTGGTGCTGACGCTTCGACTGGAGCCGCAGGATATCGTATTTCCCTCCCCGCAATTGGGCTGAGGAAGGGCTGGATCCTGGAGATCTGCTCGGTTGGTGGCGATGGATGACCTCTCTCCAAACCTTTCGGTTTGCCTCTTCAAACTTGGTCACTAGAGCGTGCATGTCCTCACGATAACAGCGACCGTTGTCCTCAACGTGAGTCCATGCCCATATCTCCGAAGAGATCGTCTCTCGGTCCCATTCGATGGGTTCTTCTTCTTCTTCTTCGTCTCCGTCCATCTCCGCTGCCAGAGTTTCCAATTGTAGGTGTGCTCTCCTAACGCTCTCCTGCTCCTCCTCGAGTACTTTCTCCTGTCGCTCTTTCTCTTCTTGCTCCTCTTTCTCCAGTGCTTCCTGCTCCAATTGCAGCAGCGCAAGCACCTTTGTGGCCTTGGATCGGTGCTCCCGCTGCTTCAAGAGCTCTTCCTCACCTGCCTCTGGATCTTCGATCGTCCATCCACTCGCTCTTCTGTTCGGCCAACTTGCGAGCAATAGCAGAGATCGTGCTTCGTCGAACCATCTTCCGGTCATCTTTCAAGACTGGTGATGAGTTGAGAACCGACAGCTCGAACCACAGAACCATGGCTGCTGGATAGACGATGAGGATGGTTTGGATACGTCGAAGCACTAATGTATGCTGGTTCGGATGGGTATCTGCTGTGCTTGTCGGTTTCCTGCAGACAGAATTGCGAAAACGTGAAGTGCTGCGAGGTATATATGCTCGAGCTCTCGCCCGCGATGTCAGACTGTGGACGCGTCTCGAAGATGCGATCGCGCCTGAGGGATGGAGCTGTATCGTGTTGCTGAACAAGGGGAATGATGGAATCACTAGATCGCGAGTGATGATACATAACGCAGAGAATTAGAGGATAGTGGAGGATAATAGTGAAGGTAATGCAAAAGAATGGAACTGTGAATCGCGGATTCCAAGTTATAAGTATAGTGGATGAGTGTAGTGATTGTGTGGTATGGTGCTCGAGGGATAATGCCAAGAGTGGAAGATGATACTCACTCTGAAACTTTTTGATCACCTTTTATGCATTTCCGTCAAAGCTTTTGCAGGACAATGTGGCCCGACCTCGTACTCCGTGTAGCCACAGTTATCACGCCCCTAGCGCGTTTTTTTCCCAGATTTCCTGTGATAAAGGAAGAAATGCCTTTTTTGGTATAAAGCGGGTCGAGGAACAATGGTCTTTGTGATATGATTATGGTCTATGATTGTGACCACAGCGCGTCGGATGCTCGAATGTGGCACTTTGTGAAATGGGAGAGGAATTGTGATTATTGCTGGTCGCGTCGTCGTGCAAGTCGCACCGGTACAACTGGAGTATATATCGGTGATTCCGCTCCTTCTCCTCAGCTACAAAGTTTGGATTTGACTTGAGCTTGAGCGAGAAAGACCAGTGTCATATAGCCACATAAGGATTGAGGGAAGGTCCAATTTGGGCGAACAATGCCTGCGAATAATAATGCCCTGGCACTTGGACTTGTTGATTGAAAAGGTCCATTCCTAGGTGGCCCAGGAAGTTATGAAGGATGGTATCGTATCACAGTATCACAGTGATTCAGGTAGTATGCGCAAGTAGAGTATATCACCTCCTTCATCGCAAGCACCAAGCTTAGTGATAGTGATAGTGATAGTGATGCCCAAGGTGATAGTGATAGTAATAGTGAATTGATCTGTAAGCGCCCGAGATCCTCCGCATCTTGAACCTCACCAACTACATACACCCATATTCTCGCAACTTCAAATCGCAGCCGTGTAAATCGGTGTGCTGTAATAATTCTTGGTTTCTGCAAAGCTGAGAGGATGTCGACCAAGATTGATGTTGAGGGAGCATTTCTGTTCGAGCAGCCTTTTGCACGGGTGAGTCCTTCTGGTTACCCCCAGCTTCTCATAGCTCAGATAATTGCCACAGGTCCCTTACGAGAATTACCGAAAGGTCTTTCGCACATCCCAGAAACATGTGGAGCGCGAATATAGCGTAATTCAGTCGGCGGCGAGCGATATCTCAAGTTGTCTGAAAGCTGGAAATGCAGGGGAATCAGACATAGCAACCGCTATTGACGGAATGATTGGCAAAGTAGCTACCCTCAAACGCAAGGTGCGCTTCATTCACGTCTTCTAGCTTTTGGAAGGAGCCCATTCTCAGCGATGTTTAGCTCGCGGATCTACACGACTCTGCTGGAAAGCCAACACAGGATGTCATACGAGAACGTTTACAGCATATGACTGCGATGGAGAACTCGACCTCAACGTCAGATAATGAATACACCCAATGGGCAGACAAACGACTTGATAGATGGCTTGTAGACTGGTGTCTGCGTCATGGAAAGGAGAGAACAGCTAGACATATAGCTAGAGAGAAAGACATTGAAGTATGCCCACAGTATTCTCCTTTCCGTCCATGTATGTTGACTAACGTTTTCGTCACTAGGTCCTCGTGGATCTAGACTTGTTTAGTGATATTCGACGTATCGAGAAGGCGCTTTCTGATCACAATTGTACGGAAGCTCTCGCTTGGTGTAGCGAAAATAAACCGTCTCTTCGTAAAGCCAAGGTTGGTAACGGAACACTTGTTGCTTTCTTTGCTCTTATCTATTCGTGCATAGAATACCCTTGAATTCGACCTCCGGCTGCAAGAGTATATTGAACTTTGCCGAGCAAACAAGAAGCAGGAAGCTATCATATATTCACAGAAACATCTCATCCCCTGGCAGGAAACCCATCTCGTCCAGATCCAGCAAGCGTCTGGCTTGCTGGCGTACTCGTCGGGAACTACTGTCCGGCCATATACAGTTAGCAAGCGTCTCTCTCGCTCTTACTTGGTATAGCTAATGACTTATCTCTCTCCTAGCGCCTCTACGACCCTTCGAGGTGGACATCTCTCATCAAATCATTCCGCCGCTCCATCTATATGCTCAACACTCTTCCGTCTGAACCTCTCCTCAATCTGGCACTCTATGCTGGTCTGGCATCCCTGAAATTACCGGCATGTTACGACCATCCGACCAAGAACGTGGACTGCCCTGTTTGTGATGGTGGTTCCGGATCTGGGTCTGCGCTACGAGGCTTAGGACTTGGAAAGCTAGCCGAAGAGGTTCCGTCAAGCTATCATACAAACTCGACCATAATCTGTTATATTACCAAGAAGATTATGGACGCGGATAACATGCCGATGGCGTTTCCTAGCGGATATATCTACTCGAGAGAGGTGAGTCTTTGAACCCGTTCCTCGAGAATCCGACTGACTGATTTCGTAGGCGATGGAGGAAATGGCTGCAAAGAACAACGGGGTGGTAACTTGCCCAAGGACGGGTGAACGCTGTCAGTTCACGGAGTTGAGGAAAGTGTTCATCTCCTGACGGACCGGTAATCTGTAGTCCATTTATCCAGTATTGATTTCTTGCATACTTATCGACGGCATCTGTATTCTACATAAGCTACTACTATCAAGCAATTGTACTTTTCATCCGGAAACTGAATTGAATGGTACGTGTGTACCGGCTTTCGCAGTGCCCTGTCTTTGGGTAGAAGGTTATTTGGCATGTCGTGGCACATATCAAGAATGGCTACTGGATCTGTCCTAGTAACCGCTATGGCGCAGTCTTAGATTGCTGTTGCTGCGCTTTGGCCAATTCTTATTTGGGTAGGTACAGTGCGCCCAGCACCGTTTCTTCGATCAGGTATCAAAGCTGTATATATGGTGCCGAGTCGGCTTGGCGCCACCATAGAGAATATGCAATGTCTCAAACTTTCTTCTTGTGCTCATCCATGCCGGTACGCGACCTATCCTGATCGAATGAGTTAAAACGGTCCGTTTTCAGCCTTTCACCAATAAATGAGACGGAGATAATCTCAGAAGTCTCAAACGAGCCGTCAAGGAAGTCGGTACGTAGCTCCATTTAGTCTATGGGACAAATTTATGTATTTATGGCCTACCTCGCAGACCTTCCATGCTTCGCCCCCCAAACTATGACCGATACTCCCTCCAAGCAGTCTGTGCATTCAGATGGCACAATTCTGCAGAGTGATAGCTCCTCCATTCCCTCTTATGAACAGACGGGAACTCCTGTCGAGGTTGTGAGTCCCCTCGGATATCATGTCGACTGGATCAGTGTTATTTTTTTGGTGAGCTCGCAAGAAAAATCATGTTATACGTTGGCTGATGGAATTGGACAGAATGTCAGCAGGACAATTGGTATCGGAGTGTTTACTACTCGTGAGCTCAATGTTCCTTCAATCGAGAGCGCGCCCTAATAACTCGAGAAATTAGCCGGTACGATACTGAAAGGAGTAGGAAGCGTGGGTATGAGTTTGATTTACTGGGTAGTCGGATTTCTCTTCTCTGCTGGTACGTATCAAGCCGTTCCATATCCGCCTTACAATAATCTTGTCCACAGCGTCTCTGGCAATCTATCTAGAATATCTATCTTATTACCCAAAGCGTTCTGGAGCTGATGTCGCGTACCTGGAAAAGGTGATTGCATCTGCATTGGTCCCGTTCTTCGTCCGCGGCTTATTCCCCTCGAGGCCTATCCTCGACCGAGGCTCTTCGTCCCCGCGTTATATGCTTTCACGTTTGTGTTTTTATCTATATCTAGCAGCAGTGGAATTGGTACGCTCCTTGATTACGCGAGTGTTGGAGTCTCACTAGTATTCTGAACGTTCTGATAGTGTTCGCGGAATATATCCTTGCGGCATCGGGACACGAAGCATCTACCTGGAATGTTAGGGGACTAGCGGTGGGAATGTGCACGGCGGTAACGCTAGGCGTGTAAAGCTCTTTTCATTTCCACTCATCTACCTAACGGAAATTCTCCTGTCCAGTTTGCATGGTCTCTACAAAATGGTCACTTCGTGTGAGCAATTGGATAGGAATGATCAAGGTTGCTACCCTGATCTTGTGAGGTTCCATGCATTCTGTCTGTCTTGCGTCTGTCTGCTGATGCTCTACTCTCAGTGTCGCTATTCTTGGCCTCGTCGTGCTCGCCGGTGGAATTAGTCGTGTTGAAAATCCAGGGGCGAATTTTCGTGACGTGTTTTCTGGCACCTCAACGAATCTCAACAGTTTATCCAACGCACTTCTCAAGATTAGATTTGCCTACGCAGGCTACGAAGCGCGTTATCTTCCTTTCACTATCACCTAACTTGTCTGATATTCAAACAGAATGCATTCAGCGTAGCGAACGAGGTTCAAGTATGTGGTATTAAATTCTGACTCGGAGCTCGTTCACACACGTTAAATTCTTAGGACCCAATTCCCACTTTTAAGAGATTTGCGCCATTGTCGCTTCTTATCGTCGCTTTTTTGTATTTCATGGCAAACATTGCCTATTTCGCAACTGGTTAGTCACCCCCTCTTTATCTTCTAGTGGGGCTTACGCGCTACTACTTCAGTTCCTAAGGAACTCATACGGGAATCTCATGAATTGACCGCTAGTCTCTTTTTCGAGGCGATATTCCCAAATCGCAGCGCTGTTGTGACGCTGCATGTGTTGGTGGCTATTAGTAGTCTTGGAAGCGTAATTGCGTCTACCATTGCGGCATCCAGAGTCGTTCGTGAGTGTGGAAGGTGAGTATACTGTATTGAGCTTACCCGCACTCTTCGACTAACGATCCTCTGTAGACAAGGCCTTCTACCATATCCACGTCTCTGGGCGTCAACAAAACCTTTCGGCACACCGTTGGCTGCTTATGCGCTGAGATGGTTTGTCTCTTCCATCATCATTATTCTACCTCCACCAGGAGATGCATTCAATTTCAGTGAGTCACCTCGTCGTTTTGCCTTTTTTCAACCACCTTGAACTGAAAGGAATTTACAGTTGTTGACTTGCAATACTATCCGACTGCAGTGTGGACACTGGTATTAACTATTGGTATCTATCTAATCAGAGCCCGCCGCAAGAAAGCGAATGCACCTGCTAGTGCGTTTAGAGTTTGGGACAGCGTTGCTGCCTTTGCATTGGCCGCCAATGTTGGAATCATGATTCTACCCTGGGTTCCCCCGGAAGGCGGAATCTATGCAGGAGATGTGTCGTTTTTTTATGCAACGTATTGTATCGCTGGTCTAGGCATGTAAGTGCGGTCTCGAAAACTCAATTATTCAAATATAATTCTTCACCTTACTCCAGCATCGTGTTAGGGGCATTCTTGTACTGGATATGGTTCTCCGTCCTCCCCAGACGCGGAAATTATCGCATACGACAAGTGGTTGACAAACTATCCGATGGAGCTCAAACTCTTAGAACAGTCAAGGTTCCCCTCCACGTACTTGCTGAATGGGATGCAGTACATGACGATCATGGTCAACTTATTCTTCCCACCCCGTCTGAAGAATATCGTGATTAGGGTTCGGGGTCGGAGATTAACGACGTCGCGGTCCAACTAGACGTCTGTACGCCTCAGTCTAGAGCTCTACCTTGAGCGTGCAGCGATATGTATTTTATATATATATATAGACGTTGTAGGCTCCCATCTCAAAGAGTGGCCTGTTGGACAACACCTGTTATGCATGTGTATGCTGTATCTATATTTTAGCTTTCAGTTCTGACGGCTAGGATTTTGGAAACTACAGTTTTAACAAGGTTATAGTAGTATCTTTGCGTTATCTGATCTACTATCGCAGGTGTCATCTCACTCTAACTAAAGATTTCGTGTGTTTTTGACCCCGCGCGTAAGTTCATTCGCTACGAAAACGAGGTGTACACGAGCATGGAACGAAACTGATGTCAAAGCCTCGGTTTCATGTCGCGATTAGCTTAAGCAAGACTTCATTCTAAAGTCGAGAATTTAATTCCTATGATTTTCTTGTGATTTAGGCACTTGTTTTTCTGGCTGCCAGCCATAAATCAAATCAGAGATGGCTCGTGTGGTTGACGAGTCCTCTTTTGAATCTTCCCGAGCGTTTCACAATACGCGTGTATCAGGATGAGATTAAATATCAATAATTGTGCCACCAAGCGCTTGCTGAATATTCTTCATCTACGAGCACAGTGACTAGGTTTCGGGGCGTAGAACTTCGCAAGGTGCATGTTGAAGCTGCACTTGCTGGACAAGTTTTATTTCCGAGGAGCGACGCGCGCGTTGCAACATATCCATTGCTGTTCATTCTTTCCCATGACGACGGCAAGTCGGTGTATGTTCGTTGCGCATATATGCAACATATTCCGAACGACTGCAGGTTTTGAAGCCGATGCCCTCGGTAGTCGCTCGATTCCACAAGTGAACTCAGCGCTGGCATGCAGAAGATGCATTTTACCTTTTCTTTCGGATAATCCATACGCAGTGTTTACAGCACAGTATCACAAATAATCTTACATCCTTGTTTTCCTTCGCCTCTGTCGCGGATCCAATACTTTCCGCACACCTCCTCCTCCTGGCTTTCTACGGCGTTTCATGTAATTGCTGATGTTGCCTTACCATCCATTTGAGGGTTTGTAATGGCATGCTGGTCAAGTCTGACTAGAATATCGGTATTCATGCTATGATTAAAATTAGCTGGAGTGTATTCGAAACTTTCATGTCAGCACAAGGCCAGAAGACTGCAAGTTCCCCGAGGATAAGATTCACCAAATTCCGCGCAGTTGCAGCGTTGTACGGTGATCTAGCGGGAAAGCCTTAAACCGTAAACGTGCAGTGAACAAATTCTTGTTCCGTACCCTTACCGTTCCAATTCAACACGAGTGTTTTCCGACATTTAGCGGGGTAAGCTCGCAGGCGGTTTCTTGAGTCCAGGATATCTCCGAAGAAGGTTCAAGCCCCAAAGCCTGTCTTTGCCAATATGATTTCTAGATATTTTTTAAAGTGTAAGCGCAGGGGCACGAATATCTTCGTAAAACTGCTGCTGTATTGATTGACAGTGTTGTGAGAGCAGTAGTGGCGCCGGTTCTTAAGATCTGGCCCTTCATCTCAGGCACACTGCGGAGGTCGAAAGAGGGTTTAATAAGGAGTTTTAAGCATGTTGCCCTGATCATGAGCGCCATCTTATCGGAGGATGTCACTGTCACTCGAAAAGGGCGAGCGCTCAAACAAGCGCCCTGCTCAATTGAGCCGAAATCATTGAAGATTCTTTTGAACCAGCGTTATCAGTTTTCAACCAGCAGAAGCCTCTCCTTTTACTCATCTCTTGGACTCCGGATCTGCGAACGGAAATAACAAACATGCTTCGAAGAAGAACCCACCAAAAGCGAAAGAATTCTGGGGTTGAAAACCACGACGCTTCCAAAATGGATACGAGTACTACCGCATTGCTGACCTGGTCAGAATTACCGGAATGGATGAAGGATAACGAATATATCATTTCGGGTTATCGGAGGTCGGTGCCCACTGGCTTCTGGTCGCAATTCCCAAGTTTATCTTGAACAGGGAACAACGACATTGGGGTGGCTGTTTTCGGTCCGTTTATTCGTGTATGGATGGTCACATAGTCCTACTTTGCGAGATTTTTCCTGACGTACATCCTCTTAGATCTGCACAACGAATCTGGTAAAACTTCGTCAAGACTGAAGGCTGAACATTGTCACTAATTTTCCTTCTCCAAGTGAACATACATAGTCATCTGTGGAGCGGATTGCTTTTTCTCTACTTCCTGGCTACAGTCCATCAACGTCTAGTCTATTATCCCACCACATGGGTCGACTCTAGTGTATGCTCGGTCTTCCTGACATCCGCGGTTTTCTGTCTTTGTTCGAGTGCATTTTTCCACATCTCGACATGTCATTCTGAAGAGGTATGTAGATGTTCATCACTAGTTGCAAAGGTATTAATTTGGCTTCTACCAATCTGCAGGTAGCCAGTCGGTGCCATGCCTTGGACTACTCCGGAATCGTTGTTCTTACAGTCGGATCATTCTATCCCTGCATTTACTATGGTTTTTTCTGCGAACCTCGATTCCAGGTCCTCTATATTGGTTCGATCACGTTGGTAGGGATTGGTATGTGTTGAACAATATTTACTTGTCACAAATTTCGCTGTTCTAAATGTTCATGAACAGGTGCCGCATACATCGTTCTGAATCCTGAATATGCGAAGCCTACACATCGCGGTGCTCGCACGACCGTTTTTATCGCATTGGGTCTCTGCGCTGTTTTTCCTCTTGTTCACTGGGTGATCGTACATGGATTTCAAACAATGCTTGATATGGGTCTACAATGGCTGGCGATCTCTGGCTGTTTTTACATTGCAGGAGCCTTACTCTAGTATGTGCAATACATCGTAAAACATGGCCGCGACTTCTAATACTTCTCTCTTGTATCCTCTAGTGCAAATCGCATCCCCGAACGATTCGCCCCCGGAAATTTCGATTTTTTCTTTGCCTCTCATCAAATCTTCCATTTCTTTGTGGTATTTGCCGCGTTGGCGCACTACAAATCGATTCTACTCTCCCTTGATTTTGCATATACGCGATCACAGTGCGGATTATAATCGCAGCATTCCTGGTCACTACTTCCAGTCTCAAACAAGCTGCGAATACAATCTCGATCGTAAACAGATCCATACAGCTCTAACATGTTTGTGCCAGGATCGACGCGAGTTTACAGCTGGAGTATGTATTGGCTTTCGGGACCGTACAAAATCAATAATTTTCATGATCGTCATTCTGTCGAAAAAGAGGTACTAAAGCAGTGCCTTGGCTGCGTTGAAGAATTCCTCCGTGGCACACGACTTGACGGACTTGACGCTCTGCGGGTAGCGCGGGCGCCATTGCTCACATCGCCGGTTTCCTTCCTTGCTTCCTCCATTCTATTCCAACGAGCGTCGGTCGGGTAAATTCTCGATGACGTCGCAAACGGTAAGGACCTGTTCACATTTCATTCGAAAGAAGCACTACATACTGAGGCAGTGCCTTGACCTAGGAGATATTTTCTGGAATTCTTCCATTCCATCGGGCATATTTGGGGTCACGTCCCAGATGGTATGTAGAACCTCTTACTGAGTCTTAGACTTCTATACTCAACCTCTCCTAAAGGCTAACGTATACAAATACACCCGACCACCTAAGATCATAGGTGGAGTGCAAGAATGGAGGACGGACCAGTGGCATACACGTGTATAGTGCCGTACAAGTGGAAGGTGGTAAACGGCAACTAAGCAATAATAACTTCATTTCGGACCCGACTCAACAGGCCCACCTGGTTGACGTCTTGCACAACTCTATGGTACAGCAACCAGATCCTGCTCAGGCTTTACCAGATCCGTTTTGTATTGATGAAGGTGGATGCTTCGTCTGGCGTGATTCCCGCCTGCCTCACTGCGATATTCTTGAGATCTTCGCCACACAAGCGTGGTGCTTCTCATTGATTTTCCAATTCGTCCGAATCCGTACTTCATTTCTTGGGTATGGTATAAAATGACACTGACTTGTTTGATATCGACATCAGCTTCAGTTGTTTCCCTTCCCTTACCAAACATTCCTTGGATTGAGCCCAGCCTAATACAGCATGCCATTCTCTGTCGGTCTTCAAGCTGCAGGCGCTGCTCTCCTTTCTGCAGGCTTCCCTGTCTTATTTACGACGGCTATCATAGTCCTTCTAGTCATAATCTCCATCATTTCTTCACTCCGAAAAGACGCGACCGACGCGCCAGCCCGACTCCCAATCCACTCTCTTTTTGCCATCGTTCCATTCTTTCGTCGTCGGTTTGACTTTTTAAACTGGGGCTTTGAAGTGACGGGGCAGTCAGCGTTCCAGTTTGATCTTTTACGGGTAAGTAACTTTATCAGTTGCAACTAAAGCACGTTCGGAGACTAAATCTTTTATCAGAATAATGTTATCGTTGTATCGGGGGAGTCTGCAAGACAGACTTTCTTCTCTGCGAAAGGCCTTGATCTCACCGAGGGTTCAAAATTCTTTCTGGCGCAGTACGTCTTGGCCACTCGAGTCGGCACCTTGTAACAAGCATTGACCCCACCTTTTCCCGCAGATTCCCATGGTTCGAGGAGTAACTTCTGATCTCCAAACGAAGCGGATATCGTTGATTCACAAGCGTTTGGCTTCCGTTCAGAAAAACGAGCAGCTTAGCATGCGTGAGTGTCTTTCGGCTATGTACTGACTAAAGTTTCTCATGATATCTGCAGTGATTCCGATGATGCTTGAGGATTCCCGAAGGATGATGGAGACATGGGGTGAATCTGGCTCTTTCGATCCCTTTGACAACATCTACGAGGTTCGCCATTCCTACTGGTGAAACATTATCGCGGCGCTGATTCTGTTAATTTATAGCTTATCTTTCAGCTCACTGTACGTTCTTTATCGTGCTCCGAAATCTCAGATGATCCGTGCGTCGTCTCGCGCCTCAAGAAACTCTACGATACTCTCGATGTCGGTACCACACCGGCGACCGTTCTTCTTCCATGGCTTCCAACTCCCGCCATGGTAAAGAAAGTATGGGCTACAAAAGAGATTTACGACATCGTCGTTGCTGCCATCACTGCTCGAGAGCAGAGTGGTATCTCGAAAAATGACACCCTTCAGATGCTATTAGACTCCGGAGATGAGAAGATGGTTGTTGTCGGGGTTAGTACCTTAATATTTTACTCCTTCGAGTCGGTCATTGAAATGTAGCATATCTTCAGTTTATTATGGGTCTCTTGATTGCTGGAGCTAGGGCCACGGGCACCACGGGTGAGCTAATACCTTTCAATCCGCCTGCTCTGTTCTTATGGATCTCCTTTTAGCATGCTGGATGCTTACTTTCTTAGGAGGCCATTCTGAGTGGCGTGACAAAGCTAAAGCTGAAGTAGAAGGGCTTCTCGCGTCTCAACCTCTATCCCAAATTTCGACAGGAGACTCCTTGTCCTCACAGCTGGCTGCTATCTCTCTCGAGACCTGGGAAGCCGAAACCCCTGTCCTCGACTCTATTATTCGCGAAACTCTTCGAGTACGCTCAACCTCATACTGCTATGCGTCGAAATCTCGGTCCCGAGATGCATATTGACGGAAAACTCATTCCTACTGGTTCTTATGTCGTATATCCTTATAGCGATGTGCACCTAAATCCTGATATTTATCCCGACCCATGGAAATTCGACCCTACCCGGCAACCGGAGACAAAGAGTGCGTATGGCTACGTTGGCTGGGGAGGAGGTTCGTCTACTCATCTTGACTTGTGTACGTGACGCTGTTAGACTGATGCTTCTTTCATCTATCCTTAGGGAAGACCACCTGTCTTGGACAGCGCTTGGCGAGAGTAGAACTCAAGATCGTCACCGCGTTGTTCCTGCTCGGATTCCGGCATTGCGTCGTCGACGGTACTGGTAAAGTCGCACAGCAGCCGCCCCTTCCGAATTGGAACGACATTCTCCTATGTCGTCCACCTCAGGGCTCTTTCAGGCTGAGATACGAACGATCGAGCCCTGCGTTATAAGACGTTGCGGTGCAAGTACCCCCGATTGCAAATGTCTATATTTTATCTATCTGTTCCGGACTACTACTATTACGTTCGCAAGTCCGCTAATTTCCTGGTAGCCTTTGAACCAGAAGAAAAACTCTTCGCGGTACCGCCGCATACTAACTTGATTTATCTATACTATACTTATGTACATATAATATTAAATTATGGGAATGGCTTCAGAGGATGCATTATTATTATTATTCCTGTCATTTCTAGCCAGTAGAACTAGCCGTAGATACATCTTGGTCATGAATAGAATCACGATAATAGTCCTAGGATCAAAGGATGTGATAAATGTGAACTGCCGGAACGTAAAAAAAAACACATCTGCGATACGCTACTCGAACGTTAACTTGTCTTTATTGTCCACGCCCCAAGTAGAATGACGCTCGGACCGACTATGTTTGGCTTGTAGTATCTCCTCGACTTCTTTTCTCTCTCGCAGCTTGTCCCTGAGCCGATTGAGCTTCATATGCTGCCTGTCCTTCCCTGCCTGCTTCGCCCGTTTCTCCTTTGGCTGCTCCCAATTGCTTTTTAGAATCCGCCGTACCGCCTCTGGGCTGATCTTAAATCTCTCTGCCAGCACTGGAGTGGTGAACGTGTTTTTATCGAGATGATAAAGCTGCCGTAGACCCTCCATTGCTTCTCGAGATACCTTTCTCGGCGGATTCCATCCTTGTGGAAAGTTTTCCTGCATGACTTTCCGATGAGTTTTGAATGCCTCTGGGGTAGGATCTTTGGGCGGTTTCTGACGGTAGTATGGAATTTTTGTAGAGTTCCTTACTCCGTTTACAGCATTACTGTCTTCTGACAAGTCGACTGGTGAATCATCGTCGAAAATGGATTGGGTGGATGGACCAGAAGCGCGCCGCTGTCTCGAGAGTTCAGCTGACGCGCTCGTGCTGTATAGACGGTAAAGATACAGTCTCTCTGTACAGCGCGTGAGCTTTGGTACGAGGAGGAACGAGGTCATTATGATTTACGCGAGAGTTGAGAGCAAGGGAGGGGTGAATTGCTTACCTGATTGGATCAGGCGCCCATCGGACGGAAAGCACAACCGTAACGAAAGCAAGCACATCCACCTTGACACCCAACTTGACACCCACCATCGTCCTTGCTGATATATTCTCTTTGTAAATCCTCATGGCAGAAGTATCAGACCCCCAAATTAGCGAAGGTACATATAAAAAATCTCGCGATTTACTAAATCTGACTCCTGAGCTGAAATGAAATCTTTTGCTAGCCTACCTGGACGTTAGAAATGATAAAAGTGAGACCAATTGGTAAGCGGCTCCGCTACACTTACGATATATTTTTGCCTGACGATCTGTACGGATGTAGGTTACTCTTGGACTACGAGGTATTATCGCGTTTATATGCCTTGTAGTGATCATCTTCGATAATAACCGACTGCAGTCCGACCGCTCTGATAAGCTCCAACTCACTCAAACGGGTACGGGAGGTCTCGCCGAATTGCGAGAGATTCTCGAGGACTCCAAGGCTTCGTTTGCATATGTGCGCGTTGCGTACTCCAATGACAAGGAATCTACTCGAGAGAAGTTCATTCTAGTGGTGCGTCCTCCGCTGTTTTCGCCATATCACATACCCACCCTGATGCACTTCCTCGCCAGGTTTGGATAGGCTCACATTGTAAAGTCATGAGGAAAGCCAAGGTACGCACCCTTCTTCTCTCCGTCTCGAGTTCCACGCTGGATCCACTAGCGTCTCACCGGTTTCTGCCATCCCCAGATATCTGTCCATTCTGCTGATGTCAAGGGTGTGTTGCGTGTATTCTCTATTGAAGTTGCGGCGCGAGAGAAAGACGATTTGAACGAGGATCCTATTATTGGGCGGCTACGGAAGGTGCGGAATTTTCTTTCGAGTCTTAGATCAGTATGGTCCGGTTGCTGACTTTGAACCTTCAGGCTGGCGGGGCCAGTTACGATGGTGTTTGACATTTCTCCGGTTCACTGGTTATGTGTGGATTTCGCAATGGAACGAACTTTTACAATGCAATGGAAATAAAACCTCTTTGCGAATAAACGACCCTCTACTCTACACAAAATAGGTAATCGCAAGCCAACTGTCAGCACTAGTGCGCCTTTTGCTTTTAGTCATCGCTTTGACCTCAAGTAGCGGGCCCCGAAGCTTCCGCTTCTAGCACCAAGCTCTGGAGATTGTCGATCCCGTCTTCCTCGAGTCTCATGCCCATCCATTCGGACATTGGTTTCGCGCCGAGTTTCTTTTCATAGAATTCAATCGAAGGGACGTTCCACTGTCGTGAAAACACGTTGAGGAATGGAAATGGTAGAGTATCTTTAAGCTCTAACGTACCTTGAGCACAGACCAGTCCATACGCGCGCAATTCTATCGGAACACGAGGATGCAACGACGAGGATTTAGAAAACCAGTGCGGTTGATGAAGGCTATGATAAAATAATTGTTTACCGTTTCTTTCGCAATTTTCCCCAGTTCACCGAAGAATGCTTTTCCGAGGCCTACCTTTCTGTATGCCGGAGCAACGTAGAGGTCTTCCAGCTAAATTTAAAAATTAAGCGACCCTGCTTTTGAGCTAGAACGATTGGATATAACCTACATATAAACCTGGCCGTCCAGTCCAAGTCGAGTAATTGAAAAAGTAGAGTGCTAACCCCACGGCCTTGTCATCGCAGATTGCAAGCAACGCATGCGCATACTGCTTTTCAAATATATTCTTCCGAAGCTTTCAGGAAGGATAAGTATGTTCAGTAAGTAAGCAAGTAAGTAAGTAAGAGCGCACTGCTTACAAGCTCTGGGGTTGCCTTGACGGCGTCTGGTTCCTTCTCATATACAGCCTGCAGGTAAACGATTATTACAGATCTAATCAGATGAGCTTTCGACCTACGAGATCGACAATGAGCTGCAGGATGCTATCCTATGAAACGTTGTTAGAATTGAGGTATAATAAAAAGCCTTCGTAGCCTGTACCACATCTTCCGGTGTTGCAGGTCGTATATGAAATCCGGCCATTGTAAGCTTTAGAATTTGTTCAGAACGAGGAGGAGTAGAGCCAAGCCGCTTCGGCGCTTCGGACTTGGGACAAGCCGGCCTTCTTCTTGCAAGTTTTGTAAGCAGACCAATCAGATCGCGTCTTCGTGCTGACGAAACTAGCCTTGCGTCCTTTCAGTCTAAAATTCTCGCCTGTCGTCCTCATTGACCACAAAAATGGACCCGGCTAAATTAGCAAAACTTCAGGCGCAAGCTGCAGGAAACCGAATCGGTGCGTCAAAAAATTTCCAGGAATTATTTACATGCTCTGACGACTTGGGAAAAAAAAAATCCAGGTGGAAAGGGAACTGTACGCCGAAAAGTCGTACGGAAAACAAAGCCGTCAGCAGCACAGGATGACAAAAAACTACAAGGCGCCCTCAAAAAATTGAATGTTCAGCCGATTGCTGGTGTTGAGGAGGTGAACATGTTCAAGGAAGATGGAACTGTTCTTCATTTCCAGGCTCCAAAAGGCGCGTCTCATACATTTCTGATTCTTTTTAATCTAATCTCTGCTCTAATAGTACACGCTGCTGTTACAGCAAACACTTTTGCCATCTACGGTACAGGACAATCGAAGGAACTAACTGAACTAGTTCCCGGCATTCTGAACCAACTTGGCCCCGATTCCCTTGCATCCTTACGCAAACTTGCCGAGTCTTACCAGGCGATTCAGCAGGGCCAGCGACCAGCAAACGCTGCAGAGGATGACGACGACGACGATGTCCCAGATTTGGTGGAGAATGAGAATTTTGAAGACGTGAAGGATGCTGGCTTGGATTAAGCTAGTAATGTACGATCAAAATAGCAGGGAGCAGATGGCCTAAGGTGGATGGGAGGTGTGCCTGTGGACTCTTAAATGTCGTATTGATTGCTTCGTTGCTCTCGGTGTAAAATTCTATCCATGCTTGCGCCATCGCCGTCCTCTTCACTCCAAAAACGACTTCATCGCGTTCACTCGTTATCATGTTATTTATGTCTTTTTGTCTTCGTTGCGTATCCATACGATGTATCATAAGACAGCGTCTTCCTGTTACTTCGAATATCTTCTCAGAGACTCGAGTAATCTAGCACGTTTGATCGGGTCTCTGCAGATCCCAGCGATCTAGAATGGAAGTCTTGAGACCTACGAGTCGTGCTCAGCGCGCAGAAAGCAAGCGATGGATTCGAATTCGGGTACATACTTGAACGACAAAAACCCAAGGAGCCTAACGAGCTTCTGTTGAGAGAAGAATAATAATAATTCACGATGTCCGAGAGAGAGAATCCCGATTTTTCAGACCCTCGACTCTGACTGCATCAGAAAGTAACAATCCCCAAGATTGCTCCGAGATGAAGGAGTTCCTTCGACTTCCTGCTTTGTGCATATCTTGAGTGTTCTGCGTCAGACTGCAGTGTTTCGAAGACTGGGAAAGAACAGGATACGTACAGGAGCTGAGAGTAGCAAGTGTGAATCTTCATTATCCACTGAGCTTGGCATGTACTTGCCCCGGTTTCGAAGATAGAGAATCAATCCCCGATCCCCGACTATTTAATGAAGAGGAAGAGCTGGCGGAATCGCGATCCAGTCGCCAACCGATGCTAAGATTCAGCCTCTGTGCCATAGATTCACCGCCGAGAGTGGTTCATGTAACGGAGCAGGACGATTAAGGGTGCCATCGGAGATGCATCGCAAAAGAATGCAGGGCTATCTGATTCGGGGTCTGACGGTGTGAGGATTTGTGAGTGGCAGGGGAATTTTAAGGTAAGTGGTACATCGACGTCAGTCCGACTCCCTCCAGCCACCTTCCCGGTAGACCCCCAGCCCAAAAATCCGAGGATATTTGGACACACGATGTCAGAGAGCCAGTATAATTCGATGATTCAGACGGTAATGTCGGACTGGGATATATGTAGCTTTTCCCCAGTAGCGCAGTGCAAGCTGCACTAAGTGTGGTGTTAAACGCAAAACGTTGTCAGGTAACCTCAGCGACACAGCTGAACGCAGCTGTCTCAAGGAAGATCCTATCATTAAGGATGTTAAATTCGAGGGCAGTAGGACGAGGTGTTAACAGTTGAATTGAGATCGATGTTCAAGGTAGATTAAAGAGTTAAGACGAACCTGACGTCGAAATTGTGTTCTCCAGTGTTCTAAGATCTAGTCTCGCTAGGCCATTATTCCTAGAGGGAAAGAAAACTGGCACTGTGTTGGGACTCATATGACGGAGCGAGTCAGCTACCAGCAACTTGAAGTTTGAAATGCAGTGATAGGTTCCTAGTTTTAATTTCCGGGTCGGAGGCACGATTTCAGCTCGATCATATGGAGACAGATTGAGCTGCATACTACTGCGTGAGTAATTGGTGTCCTGCCAGTATGAAGGGTGAATACTTGAGGACTCGGGAACCACTGGGTATGCTGAAAGATTTCGGAAACAAGCCCGGTCATGAGATGATATAGCGCAAGCTATTCAAATAACCGGAAGGCCAGTATTAACCTGATTCCAGAGGTTTAAGGACCCCAGTGGCAGAAGACAATCTAAGAACAAAGAAGAAAGTAATTAGACGCCTGATTGAACCGAGCAACGCGATGTCATTTTCTCTTTCAACTACTTTTATCGTTCTTCATTATAGTACTCGGGATAAATGAGGGCTGGCTGGGAAATCGCCGGTATTAAGGTAGCTGTCAAGCACGGTGAGTCCTCACCGCATCTGAGAGATCAGTCCACTGACAAACAGAATCCTTTCCGTAGAGCCTATCTAGAACTATACCGGTACTGGTACTTCCTATAGTTACCTGTTCTTCGAATACAAATGGCTTGCGTAAGGTGGAAAGCTTCATGTGCAGCGTCGTCCACGGAACGCCAACAATGATGAACGGGAAGAGCTACATAGGTCATGGCTAAATCTGGAAAATTGCCTGGACAGTCGGAAGTCCAATAATGGGATAACATTCCCTCAGGCAAGGAATCAAGATAAGTAGTACTTGTGACATCCTAATATGCCAAAGAATTCCGGGTTTCCTCCTTCCTTACTAGTCACCTTCAAAAGATGGAGGGTTCTTCATCCACTGCACTCAAATGGATCGTTACAGGTGGAGGTATCGCAGGCTTAACATGCGCATATCTGCTTAAGAAAGGAGGGCATTGTGTCACGGTACTTGAAAAGCACTCCCGCTATGAACAACTTGCAGTGAGTTCCTTCTTTCCTTTCGATTTTGCGCGCATCCGCGTAATCTCCTACCTCCGTTTGAATAGCTCATTAAGTCTTTATCGCGTGTAGAATCAGGACGGAGGAGTAAGAATTCCTCCAAACATGACAAGATTATTGCAAGAGCTCCCGGGAGCAAAGAAGCTGTTGAAGGAGAGAGCGATGAAATGTGTCGGGTATGTCACACGAAGTGCCTTTCAACGGTTTTCTGACGCGCCCCTCAGAGTTTTCTTCTATCAGTGTAATGTATTCAATTGTCTAGAATTGGATCGTTTGCTAATGATAAAGATGTGATGATACAGGCAAAGGCGACGACCCAGCAGAGCTTCGTGGGCAAGATGGACTTTGCGGAGGAGATTATGAGTCGATCTAGGATGTGATTTTATCACTTATGCCTGTGAGTCCATCTGCTTACTGTGTTCTTTGACGACTGAAGTTAACTTGCTTTCTGGGTATTCAATAGCACAAAGACCTTCATCGAGTATCTCTTCAACTCTTTGCATCAACGCCGGAGTCGAAATTCGCCACGAATTCGAAGTAATCGAGATTATCTCCACCAAAGATGACCCAAACTCTTATGGACTGACGGTAGTCGGAACATGCGGCCAGCGGATTACTGGCGATATCGTAAGTTACTCTGCATTATAGTTCAAGAATTTCCGTCTGATTTTAAGATTGCTAGGTGGTAGGTGCAGACGGAAAGAACAGTGTTACACGCAAAGTACTGCTCGCCGAGGAAAAGGAGGAAGAGGAGGATTCCCTGGATATGAATGATTCGATTCTTCCGCCAATGAAGGAAATCACAGGGTTAGTTTTGGTCTGTGCTACTTCACATTGGCTTACCGCGACAATATCTCCCTATCATCTATATAGTGTGACAATGTCTATCCCAGTCTCATTAATGCAGCGCGATCCAGAACTTGCCTCGTTTCTGAAGGAAGAAAATTATGTGCGTTATTCTTTTCTTATGCGCAAACCCGTACGGATTCATTCTTCTCAAATCTACAGGGGTGGTTATTTATGGGTAACGGGACGAGCATTGCTTTGTCGCAGGTAATTGTAGTCAAAGGAGCCCGGTCTCTTAGGAGGTGCTCATGGACTGCTTCGATCTTAGCATGGACCTGATCTATATCTCATCGACTTGACATATGGGATGCCTCCAAGAGAGGATGATCAGGACGATGAGTGGCTCTCAGGTGGGACGCCAGTAGAGAAGGTACTTGAAAGGGTTAAGGAGTATGACCCGAGGTGTGTACTGAAATAATTTCTGTATCTTTCACTGACTTTTTGAATAGAATAAAAAAGTTAATCCGGCTCGCTTCGACGAGCCATTGGTGCATCCAAACTGTCTATAATTTACCTCGACATATCTCCAAACTTGGTGAATTGGTGCTAATCGGTGATGCGGCTCATTCCATATATGTTTGTGGTTCGATTATCTGCACATGTTCTCCTCACTTATGGATTATATTGTACAGATTTCTAGCACACACAATATGTGAGCTCTCAACCAAAATACTTGTATCCCAAGCCACTAACCCTTTTTGTTATGGGACTTCAAAGAGCTGCCGCCGTATGTCCTCCCGTACCTTTCCTTCTCGAAAATTCCAATCGACTCAATCAACTCCCACAGTTCGAAGAAGCATTCACTCTCGGACGATTGTTCTCTGTGCCCTCTTGCAACTTCAAAGAAAACGCATCTTTTCTATTAAACGAATACCAACAAATTCATCAAAAACGCACACGCGCACTCGAAGTGAATGGTATGGATACTGTCGTCCTCCTAGGTTTACTTCCTGGGCCTGAACGTGAAGGGCGAAACAACGGTTTCCGGCTGACGCTAGATCTGGAAGGAGCAGACGACGCAACGCTGGAGCAAGTGTGGGCAGGGTACATAGCACAGTTTAATTATGATGCAAGAGATGCTGTGGACGAGTGGTGCATGAACTGGTCCAGACTGAGGCACAAGCGTCTCTGTGGCAAATTTGGACGTGTCAATAACTACAGCCAAATCAAGTCATAGATCGTTTTTCCATAAATTGTCCTTGCGTTAGTTCCTCACATAGGCGTAAACCATCTATTTAATATTACATACTCTTGAAAAAAATGGACTGAAGCTCAGCCTCAGACATCTAACATAGGACTGTATGTATATCACAAGTACGGCTCGTGAGACACTATTTACTCTGATGGTGCATGTATGTGGCAAATTTTGACGAATGCTGATACAATACATGTACTATATTTGGCAAATAACCTTCCTTTCTGGTATATGATGTCGTTTGTACATATAAAATCATTATGTTCGTCACCAAAAATTATTTCACTCCACTGAAGAAGAGCCCGACGGTATATGATTTCACTTTCGTTATTCTGTCCAAGTTGGAGCATACGGGATGTTCGCGATTACATATTTTCACCACTTTGAGCTCCACTTACTCAAGAGTTGCCCGAGTATAAAGGAAAATTTTCGTAGAATGAACCATCATCAGCTTTAACCTTTAACGACCCGTATTTTATCACCTATCAAAAAAATCACTTTACCATGTCTTTTAACAACAACGAAAGCTCTGATCACAAGTATGTTCCCCTTCCTCTACCAATCTCTACATCATCGACCCTCTCCGCTGACATTATCTTTTACAGCAAGACTACTGGTCAATTGCACTCCCTCAAAGGCAACGCCGTCGAGGCCATCGGCAACCTCACCGGAGCCCAGTCATGGCAACAGTCCGGTAAAGTGGAGCATGCTGCTGGAGAGGGCGAATACAACGCTGCTCGTGCCAAGGGATATGCCTGGCACCGCTGACCGTGCGGGAGGAAAGACTCTGTGTTCGGTGCCGTGAAGGGAGACAAGTCTCAACAGGCGTCTGGTAAGGAAATGTCTTGTCGCTTGTTATAGTAAGCATTAATTGATGATTTTGTATAGGTAACTTGCGTCATGATCAAGGTCAAGCCCAGCAGGATATCAACCGTCGAGCATGATAAACTATCTTAGAATGAAGTGGAATTTTGTATCACCAAAGTAGATCAGCTAGATGTGATAGCCTATTATTAGTACTGGAACCAAAGTAATATTGGATATGAATCACTTTGGAAAGTTTGAAAATACTTCCGCTTCAAGGAAGGGTTTCGTACGGACTGCTTTGACCTTTTGCCGCTCGGCAATTTGATGACGTTTTGTCTTTTTCTTTCATGGTCTCTGAACTTCCATTGGATATCCTGCTGGAATTAATTCATTTCTTGGACGCATCGGATGCACTCTCCCTCATTTCTGTCTCAAAGAAGCTACGTTTGCTCCACTTTAGCAACAGCTTTTGGCATATTGTTGTTCGGACCCTCCGCTCTCCTGCCTGCCCTCCATACTCCGATTTAACCAGAGACGCAGAGGCTCTTATCCGCCGGACAGTTCAGCGTCAGCAGAAACTCCTCACTTCCCCTCATCCTAACCCGGTCCGAGTCCAAAAGTTTTTCGATTATCAAGTTTTGGCGGATTCGATATGCCATATAAGCGGTACTAGTCTGTACCTCGCATGTGATCTGAGTAATGGAATGGCTCAGTGTTGGAATCTGCTCAGCGGTCAAGTTCTGAGTGAAGTTTACGTTGGAAGGAATATCCTTGCCAAACGCAGTCTCCCAATCAGCAGAGGAAGGTTCTTTGCTTGTCTGCTTGTGGCAGATACACTGGTCGAGTTTGTGGCAACGTCTGTCGTCGTGCTCAATCTGGAGTACAATATCGATATCGACTCTTCTCCCTACTCCAATGTCCGTCTCTCCGTCCTTCGTCGGTCCTCATTGGACGCTGCCTTTCCAGCAATGTACCCTTCATGTGCGATGAACACCGAAGGCGTGGTATGCGTTATAAAATTGGCTACATCTATTGATATAATTGCACTCAATGTGTTCAATGATGCAAAATGTATAATCCAGACGGATTTGACGGTGCGGAAAGCCTGTATTATTCTTCAATTCTTGCACCTCTAATCTTGGTCTATCATCAGGAACTCGAAGTTGATTCGGTTGATCTTTCATTCAATGGAAAGGATCTTTTGCTCACTGCTAGCAACCCCAGGATGTCGTGGCTATATCAGTGCCCGAGAAACTACCTTCCATATTCCACACATACTACCCAACAACCCAAGAGATCCTCCTAAACCTAATATCAACCAACACACCTACTATCTCTCTTGAATCGAACCTATACTCATATGATCGATGTGCCTTCTATGCTGGTACTGTCGATCCACGTACATTCAACGCATTCGCGATGACGGCTTACCACTGCAGAATAGGACACGAACGCGACACATTCACCGAGCTTTGTTTCTGGGACTTTGGTGGGCCAGCTGATGGAGTAGAATTTACTGGATCCCCGCTTGAGCTTTCTGAATGCGTTCGGCTCGCAGCTCACATTGCTCACAAATGCCGTATCCCGGGACTCAAATCTTTCGACGTGTCGTGCTCTGGATCAGAGTCTGGAGAATGGGGAGTCTTTCTGTGCGGCGATGAAGAGTCATGGACGGGAAGATATGACCATGATTTTGAGATCGATGTCGGTGTCCAGGGAGACGAGGTTGATTCCAATAATGGCCAACGTACGGTCGACAATTATCTACGCAGCGCAAGTCCGATTTCGGACGAATCAGGTTCAAAGGCAGATATCTTTATGGTGCACTATGATTCCTTGACGCGGACGTCCAGTGTGCATCAGCCGATACTTCCCTCCTCATTACCTGGTTTCTCAGAGCATCCAAAACCATACTCGTGGATTAACAAAATCAAAGCTGTCGAATTTGATGAACGTTTGGGTGTGTTGTTTATTTTGCTAGACGGCTCAGAAAGGACTTCACTTTATGGGTTGGAGTTTGTTGGTTAGTACAGTGAACCCACATTTCCTTACCATGGTCAACCATCAACTTCGAATTGAAGTTCATAGACGTTAAGAATCTTTCATCCCAAGTATACAGACCTTTTTGTTATCGTTCATCCTTTCTTGCGATAGTCTCTGTTGGGATCTTGTGTATGCGTATATTCTACCTCGCTATTTACGAGGGTATAATAGGCACAGGGTAGGCATTAGGGCCGAAGTGCCAGAGGATGGCCATGAGACATCCAGCTAAGGAACATATTACTACTTATAGATAGATATACAAGCTGTAACCGATCTCATCCGAAATTTAGACGCCCACCTTCTCGTTCTTTCTTTCGTTGTTCAAACTACCGTATCAAACGCTTTGGTCGTTTTCGAATCGAATTGAACGTATCTTGTAGGTAAATTTATGACATTCTTCCAATCTCCTGATCTATAACGCGTTAAATTCGCAGACATCGCTTCAAGATGATCAATGAAATCTCCGACGCGCAGAAACATCATTTCTGCCAAGAGCTCATCGACCTCATTGTTGATCATATCCCTCTCGGCCACAGAAAAACTCTCTGTAGAATTGCTTTGACTTCAAAATCTTTTTGCATTTCTGCTCAGCGAACACTTTTCCATACTATCACCTTCAAAGAAGAATCCATGCCAGTGGGTGAAGAGGGATTGGGCGAGTACTTTGATTATATCGATCATGAAGGCTCTGAAGATATCGCCAACTATTTCGATGTTTCTAGAAAATTCATATCGACACGTCTTTCCGGAGTCCTGTCGAATACTCCGCACCTTGCTGGTCTGGTGAAGGTGGTTCGTATCTATGACCATACTTGTCTCAAGGATCCTTCGGCCGTGGACTGGCTGATGGACTTCGAGGACGTAGACTCGGACTATATGGATTTTGAAGAGTCTGATAATGAGGAGGACATGCTGGGCCCGTGGCTTCCCCATGATACTTCCCTTAATCACATCCTACCCCTTCTCACCAATTTGGAGCCAGTTTACCTGGGAGGATTCTTTGTCGATGGCAGTCCGATGTCGGTCGTTTGGACATACGCAGGATGTCTGCTCTCTACACTGCAATGCAGTATCCGAAGATCTCCAAGCTCGTGTTTCGTCACATTCACACTGAACTTTGTGACCTAGTGACTTTGATTTCACAAAGTCCCTCCTCGCTGAAGCATTTAGAGCTCCGTGATGTGAGCGTCGATTCGACATCCGCACGTAATGATCTCCCAAAATTACAACCAGACATTGTTCCTGCGCAACTGGAGTCGCTCGTCTTTTTTGTGGTCCCATCGAAATCCGCAGGCTCATCTCTTTTTATCTTCCCAGCATTTGATTGGAGATCTTTGCGTACACTGAAGCTTGTGTGGGGTGGCTCGACAGACATTGATGATATTATCAAGATTACCCACTCTGCGCCCGTCCTGGAGCACCTTTGCGTTTTAGCGAGTACGCGCCCCTTCTTATCTTCCGTTTTTCTTCACGATCTGAATTTCTCAATAGCTCTAGGAAACCCGTCTCAGAGTGTAGTGGGTCGCGGCCCAAACGAGCTATTCAAGCTTTCTAACGTCAAGGTCCTTCATTTTAACGTCAACATCAGTGAAGTTGGCCCAACTAAACTCTTAGACTGGTGGCGTTGCAGCCTTGAATCCTCCATGCCCTGCTTGCGCCTCCACACAATCAAACTGGATGTTTTCCCTGAAACCACTGGTTTGACGAGGATTTTCAACCACAGTGCCTGCCAACTGGACTCGCTGTTGGCACAGCAGATAACCCCACCCAAACTTCAACTATTTGTGAATATGATGGCTCCGGTTCCTGGCCTCGACATCCGGCAAGGCTCAGTCTCTATTCCAAAAGGCATGCTCACTGCGTTGAAGGAAGCGTTCCCGCTGATGGCCTCGAAGGGTTGCATTTACATGGTGCAAAAGTATAGTAAGTTTTTTGTGTATGGAAATTGAGCCTGATGTATTCATTAAGGCTTGCTCTTATAGAGAATAGGAAACACAGGCTTGGCTGCTCAGAGTCGCTTGAAAACCACATGAGTGTTAAAACCCTCGGTTACACTGTTTAGGCATTCTACTCGATTCTTCACCTGCTTGCTGCTCTGCTTCACCCGTCGAGAGATGTCGAATACGGGCCGACTACCCGACTGCTCTGCATCGAACTACATCATGACCTTTCATAATTATTGAATTCAATCCCTCTTCCGTGCTTTCTAGTTAGGGTATTATCGAACGTGGCACGTTGAAGGTGTACAATACCTTGATTTCTTTTACACTATTGAAATTGTCCTGACTTGCTGCAATCGATTTCTTTCTTTCTTTGCGCATATATTTACCTACCCAAATGTATTTCCAGCCACGTAGGAGCGCGTCGGGAGGATGGCGCATCTACTGGTACTAGGGACCGGCCGTTGCATACACTTTCTACGGTATTTCCAGAGGTTTAATTAACGAACTAGAAACTTACCGTATAACACTGCCCAATTAAAGAATTTAGACGCCCAGGTTGGCCCTGAAGGCACTTGGACTTATAAACTTCTCATTCTCCTGGTCTATAAGACGTCAAATTCCAGCGAAAGTTTCAACAGCAGGCATCAAAAGTGACCGCAGAAATACAATCCAAGTCCGAAATTCAGAAATCCCATTGTTGCCAACCCTTATCGTTGATTATACGCTTTCAGTTTCGGCGCTGGTGACCGTTAGGAATCTGAAAACATATATATTGGACCAGGCCGTGTGATAAACCTTCCATGAACCAAACGATAACTACCAGTAAAAGGATCAGAAACAATGACACATATAAGCTAAGAAACATTGGCATTAACGACTCAAAATTAGAATGCGCCACCCGTAAGCCCTGTTATCGATGATCAGTGAGCTCAAAAACTCCTTGATGAAAAAAGACCTACAATACATCGCGGTATACTTGACGAAGATTTCCGGAGATCCAGGGGTACACTAAAGAAATTAGATGAACACAATGGTCAACGATTCATAAGCTGCTAGCGCATACCGATGCTGGAGGTTGACCGCCTTGAGTATCAATACGGTAGATCTCATTGGCCAGAGTACCCGTCAAGTTGGTGAGATAAAGCCAATCGATGTTCACCGCCGAGTTTGTGGGGGCCGCATCGTCGTCGATCTTGGATCCGACCACAAACGCTGCAGAGTTGCCGGCGAAAGCATTCGACGTAAAGTCCCATTTTGGGCTCAATCCGGTGCCAGCTACGGGGTTGGTGATGAAGTAGTGCTGGCCCAGAGTGAAAGGCGAGGGCACAACCCGCGCAGTCGAGATGACCGCCTCGGAGTCAAAAACATCCGAAGTGGCACTCGCATTCCAAGCTGCGAATGCAGTGGTAGATAAACCGATAAAGCTGGGCGAGCCATACAAGCACGAAGCATCGAACAATTCGGCAAGAGCGCCTACGTTTCTGAAAAAAAGGACAAATAGACTCATTCGTCTTGATTCGCAAGTTGGTTTGGGCTCACGTGTAAGTCCCAGTAGATCCGCAGGTGTAGTTCTGTGTACCGACTCCCAGACCAATGAACGTAGGCGCAAACGACGCAGTAGGTAAAGCGGACCCCGTTAAAACCATCTCAGCGGAAGATACATCACAGCGACATGTTTTATCGCTTCTAGGGGAAATTGAGATAGCTAAACAGAGCGGGAAAAGGCACAGGAAAAACATACCTGGCGGGTGCAGCCGCAGATGCGTGAAGCAAGAGGGCAACCGAAATAACAGATTTGACGATAAGAGACATTGAAAGCGAGGAATAAACAAAGTGAACTTCTGTTTCAAAAAGAAAGAAGATAGTTGGGAACTTCGGATGATAGAGGAGCTGTTCTTGTCCATTTTATACTACATAGTGTCAAGGGATAACTGCCACAGTGGCAAAAACTTGCGGCAAGTATTCGTTTGGAGCCTTGAAATTTTCTGGACGGGCTGTCCAAGGTACACAGAAGTTGATAAATAACATCAATGTGCAATAATAGCGAGATGGACAAATAAGTATGAAGGGCAGATGTAAGGCGACTTACTATCAATGTCATAGACTCTACAAATGATAGACCAGATTTTATCCTTTTTTATCGGTATACAATGGCACGATGGGGGCGGTCCTGGGCAGAAAAGGTGAACAGGAAGAAAAGCCTTTTTTTCTCGCAACTATCCGGACAACATTGTTCATTGTTCACATCCATGTAGAGAAGTCCCATTTTGGATTCTGCAGAGCAGTATAGAGAACCGAGATATACCATCACGTACTGAGGTGGTGATAAGCTCCTACTGAGTTTCAACCAGTCCCAGCAGGGTACAAATCTCCGTTAATCCCTCCCCACATTACCCGAAATGAAGAGGAGAATTAAGAGAGAGATACGGAGCAGGCGGAAGGTCAGACCTGATACAGGATGACTCGGAGCAAGAATTCAACTCTGGCTGAGCTTTTGGAGGTCCCTGTATCGCGGAGCTCACCGACGCATGAAAATCATTGCCAAATTGAAGCATGAGCGCCGTAGTGTCGACTAGGTTCAGCTGTAAGCTCAGGGCTCAGACTCCGAGCTCGATGTGACTAGACCATTGATGGTTAGTTACCAAGGCCGCATAGGTATTTCGCGTTCATACTTGAGAATCGGTTGTGCGTCCGTTCCTGAGACCGTATTTACCTTTCCCTAGACCAGCCCTAGACGAATGAATTGCTCTTTGAAAAGCTGACGCGACGCAAGTAGTATTCCAACGCGCTTTGCTTCTAGTCGGATTCTGACTACGGTGGAGTCAGATCCAGAGCATATAGCATATCCAGAGCATCAGAACTACGGCACAGAGTCAGATATCTCACCATCAAAAACTACGACATACACAAGAAGGCTGCGGGATTTGGTAGACTGAACCACTCCCGCGTCGCTGGCGCCTTTGATCGAGTGTCAACACCGAAGCTACTGGCTCGAGTCTAGGGATTTGGGTTCTTCAAATGAACATAACAGCCCAATCGTATTTTTGAGAACCACCACTGGCATCTTCTCCTTTCCTTCCAAGTTTGAATCTGTCCATCGTAACAAGCGTCAGCATCCAACTTGACTCGTCCAACTTGATTTTGTACCTCTGTCACTCACCTCTGCAGTAATCGTGTTCTAATGATGATCAACCAGTGCAAATCATTGAGAGCCCGTGAACTTTGAAGGATTATGAATGCTATTTTAACAGCTATATTATAGGCTCGGTGATGTGCGTAGGCTCAACAATATGCGAACAAGAAGTTCCTTATTGAGCTCATATGAGCTCAACAAGACCTGCAACAATAGGCTCCTTCATGAGGGTAACTGAACCCTGACATGGCCGCCAGCATTCCCTCTGGACTTGTCTTGATTGCATTGAAAGATACAAGGAACTGAGTTAAAAATACCCACTGCATTGAAGAGGATATTTAAAGCTTCAAAAGGGAGCCGCTGTCCCAAATTTGAAATGCAGAGGAACTAGATGATCAATCCCCGACTCGAAGTGAAACGGAGAATAGGGCCTTGTGCTCGCCAAATGACATCCGAAATTCGCTGCCGAATTCGTTTGAATTGAATTTATAAGCTGTTCGTGATTATCTCGTAAAATTGCTTACTTTTTTTCGAATTTTGGTTCCGTTCTTGTTATAAAAGCCGTTACCCCCCTATTCCAGCCCTTTCTTTGTCGTCCATCTCGCTGGCTATAACGGTGAATGCTCGACCTTGCTACTCAGAAAAATGACAACGCTCTTTGAATTGTATCGTTCCGCATTATTGCAACCTCCCTCTTGGTGCCTCTCATTCCGAACAGACAGGCATTACAAACAACTTTCCTCCCTACCGCGGTCGTCGCTTTGCTTACGGCCCTCCCACCAGTATCTCAATAAGAAACAATTGATTGAAAATGTGCTTTACAACATGTGAAGAGCGCTTTCAGGACTACCCCCTCCTGTCTCCGACATCTACTTATGCTGAAATTGCAGATCATGTCTTGGAGCCTTTCCCGCTGAATGTGCAGCGTGCAATCCGCTCCTCTTATCCAACGCTACCTTGTATCACTCGTGAAACGCATCCTCTTTATTCAAAGGAGATGCAGCCTCTCGTCAGAGAAGTATTTTTGTCATGTTCCCATGAAGAAATTGCTGCTTTGCAACGATCATTGCCTATCACTGAACAGTCTTGCAGATATATCCGATTATAACCTCTCCTGGTGTGGCAATATACGAATGTCTAGAGATTTTCGCCCCATCAAAAGTGTTCCGGGAATAGTCAACCACTGTAATTTCGATGTTCCTTCAGCAGCTACAACGACAGCATACACACGTATTGATAGTGATGTTGAACTTGTCAATGATATCATTGGTACAATCTAAATGCTGTACAATTTGCTATATGAATGTTGTTCTTACACTCTGCGCTTCAGATCTCAAGTGATGGCAATTCGTATCATATTCTATGGCGATGTTTTAGAACGTGATTATTGTAAATCCTGCGTACTCTCTCCAGTGGTTCGAAGGAATCCGAGTTGTTATTGACAAATATACCAATGTACGGATTATGTTGTTCCGTAGGAAATGACAGTGCTGACCATATTGTAAAAGATTGTATCTTTTGATGCTAAGAAGTTCATACAGCCCTCGACCATGCAAACCCCTGCGACAATACCCAACCAGCTATTTTCGTTTCGGTGTCATTTGTATCGTGAAGACAAAGTGGTTGCAGGTGGGGGGGAACATAATAGTTGGTCTTTCATGAGGGTGTGTTCTACATCTTCGCTTTGGGGATTCTAATTAAAGTTCTTGTAGACATATGTCCTTAAAGCATCGAGAGTGGGAGACATTGAACAGTGACAGTGTCATGATTACTGTATATTTCATGAATGTATTTTACTTGTATTCCTGTCGGAATAGCACTTGTTCATCTTCGAGTCGGGGACTTGCCGGACTTGACCGGCGCTAAGATAATATATCACAGTTGTTCCGGGAATAGATGAGATGGAGATGATATTCAAATAACGAGCTTGTCATCATGTAAGATGATGTCCTAGAATAAAAGTGAGCGATGTCGAACTGCCAGCCTTGTGCAGGTTGATAATTCTGAAACGGAGATTAGAACGTATTAGCCGCACATCTCAAAATGTAAACTTTCTGAAAAAAAAACAAAGACCAAATCAACCGTTAGATGAGAGCGTGGAGAGACGTAGGCGTGGAGTGTCTTCCTGTCAAGCAATCGTAAGGCTCAGTGTCTTAACCAAAAATATTTGAGACGTGCGGCTAATGTCGATGGGATTACTGTTGAGTACACGACAATAGATTAAAATATAAAATATACCGGATGGTCACAGGATGATGCCAACTATCAGAGAGAAAATAATGACCTTGTCATCAAGTGAGTTGATGACAAAATAGAAATGAAAGATCGGCGTTGTACCGACTGTCCAAAAGAAAAATCGGAATGGAGAGATAAATTTTCAACAGACAAGCTAGTCCCCGAGTGAGAAAATAACCTAAAAGATAGTGAATAGTCCGCATTATGCAGACTATCTCCAGTAACAAATGAATGAAGATGAAACATAAACAAATCTTGGCCAATGGACACTCAAAGAGAGGAAGGGAGAAAGAGAGAATAAAGAGGAGAATCCAAAATTTCTCGGGCATGAAGAGGACGAGAATACATTAAATGCAAGCTGCGTGCGAGACGATGGTCGCAGCAAGCAAGCAAGAAAATTTGGTGACTGGTATCGCACACTTGTCATAGAGATTAGATTCTTCATTTATCTTACACTTACGCTAGGCGGAGCAAGCTCTCGTAACTTCTGTTAGCAAGCAGCTTTGGGAAGTGCTACATTTACCTACCCCAATGTAGAATCTCTAATATTCATGTCACGGGAGTGCGGAGGACGGGACCAGTCATTATATACACTTTCTGTGGTATGTATTTCCAGAGGCTTATGAACTAGAAAATTACTGCTCAAACGAGAGAGTAATTTAATTTACGGCTGCAAGGGAAACCGCTCAAACGATCACGAATAAGTAAGAAATTTAGACGCCAATGTTGGCCCGCCTTAGTGGAGAGGCAATTTTACAACTACCAGTCTGATGGCGCTGAAGTCGAATGCGACTCCGAAGAATATGACTCTGATGCTGACCAAGGCTCTGAATTGGCAGATTCCGGAGAATATGATCTCGATCTTGCTCCCAAAAACTCATCTCAAATTCATCTCAACCCGTCCTCGCAAAGCCCTAACACCCGAGCTTGAAATTTAATGCCCTTTTGTAGAAGACAGTCTCATCTGCTACTATCTTCAATGGCTTGTTGTTCAATGAAGGAAGCATGCTGCATGATATCGATAAACTTCTAAAGGAAACCACCAGAACGTCAGCGAGTGCAAAGGAAATACTTTCAGTATCGACGCTAAGTTGTTAAATTTGACATCGAAAACATATATATATATATTATTGGACCAGGCCGTGTGATGAACGTTCCATGAACCAAACGATAAAAGAAGACGCATATAGGCTAAGAAATAGCGGCATTGACGACTCGAAGTTAGAAAGAGCCACCCGTGAGCCCTGTCGGTGATCAGTGAGTTCAAGAACTCCTTGAGCGGAAGAAAGACTTACAATACATCGCGGTATACTTGACAAAGATTTCCGGAGATCCAGGGGTACACTAGAGATTAGATGAGCACAATGGTCAACGGTTCATAGACTGCTAGCGTATACCGAGGTTGGAGGCTGGCCGCCTTGAGTATCAACACGGTAGATCTCATTGGCCAGAGTACCCGTCAAGTTGGTGAGATAAAGCCAATCGATGTTCGCCGCCGAGTTTATGGGGGCCGGGACATCATCAATCTTGGATCCAACCACAAATGCCGCAGGATTTCCAGCGAAAGCAGCCGACGTGAAGTCCCATTTTGGACTCAATCCTGTGCCAGTTACGGGGTTGGTGACGAAGTAGTGTTGGCCCAGAATGAAAGGAAATTCGATAACATGAAGCAAAGCTGAGCGAGCGACGAGTAGTAGAGTTGGAGATATCGCATTCATCGAGCTCATCACCGCGCAAGAAGGGGGATGCGTTGGATCTAGAACATGAGTATGAATAGAGATGATAATGAGCGTAGCTAAGTGGTATGGCGAAAAAATTCAAACTCACCAGCCAGTTTTCATCCAATTCGCAGAGATCCCAGTCTCCTCCCCATCAACATGTTCCTTCGCGCGGTACATTCATCACATTCATCGTCTGTACACTTGAGCTCTTTAACCGCCCGTTCAACCTTCAGGTACACGTTCGATCTACCAGTAGAAATAGGATTGAGCCAGAGCGAAATGGGTCAGAAACCATTACAAGTGTGGAACCATATCTTCAGATAAAATAGGATGGCGAATCAGAGCGAAAGGAAACTAGCATAAGCGCTCACGCCACTCCAGTCTCGATTTTGACCCAACTACTTGAACATGCCTAATAATCACTACGATGAAGAAGAATACGACTCTGACTCTGACTCTGAATCTGAGCTCTCTGACGG